>MNCI01010595.1:105791-208818 GCA_015680685.1 Gnetum montanum | reverse complement strand
ATTTCTCAAACTAAGGAAGGACTCAAGGATTGAAAAGGGTGTGACTTCAAGGGAACTTGATATATTTGTGTTGGCCATTCTCTTGGATGCTTGGATGTTTTCTTCTTGAGTTTTCTTGCCACTTCGACATTACCCAATTATTGGGAAGATGAGCAATAAAAATAACAAAGTCTTTGCATGGTGTGGTTCTCACTCATAAAAACACAAAACATAGAAACAAAAAAAAACAAAGAGAAAGAGAGAAGAAGTAAGAATTCAAAGCACACCCCTTAGACAGAATAATCCCTTGGGCTACAAGCACTGGTTATGGAATGGTGGTGGCTCTTTGGAGATGCATTCTTGTTACTTCAAGAGGATGGCTTAGCCGAATGCATTGATGCAAAGTCACTAGAAGTGGTTTGTTGGGGCCAGACTTGGAATGGGATTTGCTAAGTTATACTAATCATGAACTTCATAGGGGACTGTACACCACCTTGTTCTTGGGATTCCATTCCATTCTCTTCTCTCCATCCTTCTCTCCATTGTTCACCTCATTGCTGGTTGTATCATTAGTGTATATTTTGGTAGATGCATTATTTTCTTTTTGGTAAATTCTTGTGATTAAGAATTTAACTCTTGTTCCAAATGACACTCCCAGAGCCTATGAACTCTTTGAATGTGGATTTGTTAGGGCATTAAGGGCATGAGCCTGCTTTGGGGAGGACCCACTGACATTCCTCTTTGGTGCACTAGTTAAATTCTTTTCCCTAACATTTTTGCAATTAATTTTCTTTTCTTCATTTTCATCTTGACATCCATTTCATTGATGTTATTGTTGTCCCTTTTTCTTCATCTTTATTGTTCCTTTTTTTTCTCCATCCTATCGCTACCAGAGGCTTGCGATTAGTCATGGGGGTATGGGGCCCAATTTTTTCGATTTTCTCCTAGCCCCAATTTTTTTGATTTTTTTCCTAACCCCTAAACCTTCAGTAGTCACCATTAATACATCTCCAGATCCGTAATTAGCCATACCACAACCCAGCCAATTGGACCTTTCACCGCAGCAAGGTATCAATTACATGATGATTCATTTACCCTTGCTAATATAAGATTGTGTTGTGTGTGCAGATGGTAAGCATGCAACAATGGAAGGGATCTGGAAGGAACACTTGGAATGGAGCAGTGCTGAAGTAGCTATGCAAGGAGTAAGATCAATCTTGGCGTTGGCAGAGGCAACACTTCTTTCTCTCTTCTCTCTCAGCTGCCAACTAAGGTATGATGTCAATGTAATAAGGTGTTCACTCTTGTTGTCATGAACACCAGTTTTGTCAAGTCTTGTAATGATGATCCATTCACATGTCATCTCATTAGTTCCATTTTGAGTCAATAATCTCATACCTTCCCAATATTATTGTAAGGAACTCAAGGACGAGTTTTCATTTAGTCATAGGGGTATGATGGGATGCAATATCGCATACGCGATATCGTGGTACGTCGTCATATCTATAAATAAGAGGTGGCTCTCCCTTGTTTTCTCATCCTAGGCTAGACAGTAGGGAAACTCTGGCAGATTGATCACTCCAGAGATAGAATATTTTCCATGTGCCGGCAGTAGGAGTCCTAAAGTGAACGGATCTTTATTCGAGCAAACATTGTACCTGAACATAAGTTTGTGTACGGTAATAAAGACGAGATTCTTGGATAAACCTTGCAGTTCATGGAATAGGCTAATTAGGACTTTATTTATTGTTATTTAATATTTTTCATTTACATGCTTTATTAGAAATTAAATCTCTCTCAACCCTTCTCTCCTAGTTAAGTGCCTCAGTACGACCGCTTTGAGCACGTGCGTTACGCGTGGTGATCCCAGCAACGACTAGCATTTGGTAACCACGATTGCATTGGTTCAGGGTGTGTACGGTAAGTGGGAATGGATGCTGATGCTAGGTAATTTAGACTTAGTTAGTTAGTTAATCTCTTCAACCCTTCACCTCAATAGCATAGGAGATAAAACCAGAAAAGATATAAAAGTCATATACCTCAGACTTACTTAACCATACACCGTGACAAATACAAGTAAGCCCGAGAAGACAACGAATAATTAACCTTAAGTGTTCCATGAGGTGTGTAGGCACTTAGTCTGTGGAGTTTGATCGGATCACACGTGTTATGCTCGTATTCGTATGGTTGAGTGTAGGGGTACCTCGCCACTCATCAACTTTAAAAAAAGAACTAAGATAAAGAAAAATACAAAAAGAAAATTTGATGGTGGTGGTGAATATATCTTAAATGAATTTAAAAAATATTAAGGTATAATATAAGAATTCATGGTACCATATACACCCCAGTTATACAGAAAGAATAGATCAATAATGGAGATAATAAGATGTATGATGCATGATTCACAAGTACCAAAATTATTATGGATAGAAGCAACATATTATTTTGTTCATATCATTAATAGAATTCAAATTGCAAGTTTAATAGAATCCAAGCAAAAGCACACTATAGCAAGTTAGATACCAAGGCCACAATGCGATTACTTCACAGTCATTCCTTGGATCAAAAAGCCTACCAAGTGTAGTACATTAAAGATCACAAAAATATTAAATCTCAAGATGTGTTATTTGATAAGTTGTTTCAAAAATTAAATGACATCTTGAGTCAAAACTCCACTGATATTTGTAAAGTGATCCCCAACAAATCGAAGAGTGACTCACAACCTTTTATGATCTTACACAAAGATGATAATATCAAAGCTAGCACAAATGAGTTTTCAATCACATGGATACTTCTTTACACTAGCAATCACAATGGTTTAAGAATCAGCTAAAATACAATGAATTATCATTGAAAAAGATTAGAAATAAAAAATGTTTATTACTAAAGATCATTTTAACATGACTAATTTAGAAATGATATTTGAAGTAGGTGAACCCATGAATATGCATGAGGCTAGGCAAAACAAAGATTGATATTATGCAATGGAGGTAGCTTATAATATATTAATAAAAAATTATATGTGAGAACTCATAAAAAGCTTACCACAAATAAAGATATTAACAAAGAAATGGATTTTTCAAATAAAAAGAAAAGATAATAATGCAATAGAAAAATATAAAGTTTGATTGATCATGATGGGTTTTGCACAAAGAAAGATATTGATTATAAGGAAACATTTGCATCCATCATGAAGTAATGAACCATACCGTGTATCCTCTCCTTATCAATAGTCCATAGTTGAAAATCATATTAACTTGATGTTTAATCTACTTTCTTAAAAGGAGATCTTTAAACAGAAATCTTTTTATATCATAGAAGGGTTTGTGGATTCTACATTTTTGAATTATGTTTACAAACTAAAAAGGTTCCTATCTGGGTTAAAGCAAGCTTCCCAAGAATGGTATAAAAAGTTTGATAAATTTATACATGAATTGGAATTGAAACAATCAAATGTAGATGCCAATCTAAACATTATGAAGAAAAAAGATGAATAGAGAATATTATTAATGTTATTATATGTTGATGATATTGTAATTACCAAGGTGAATTTTGGAATGATTAATTAAGTTAAAAATCAGTTGAAAATAAAATTCAAGATGTTAAATATAGGCCTACTTAGTTATTTTTTTAGCTTTAAAATTCATCAATATATATAAATGACCATTAAAAAATATCTTTTTTGGATTTGTTGAAGGAATATCATATGATGGACTATAAACCAAGATCAACACCACTAGATTTAGGAAGTACACCATGGAATGATGATTTTCAGCCAAGTATTGATCCCATGGTGCCTCAAGAGTTGATTGAAAAGTTAAGATATTTGTTAAATACATCACCAGATATATCTTATTTAATGAATTTATTATCCATATTTTATAAAAAAACCAACAAATATACAACTATCTTTGGCTATGGATATATTGAGATATTTAAAAAGACATTGTTGATTATGGACTAAATTTTGATTTTCCTTGAAAGATTAATTTAGAAGACTATACAGATGTAAATTATGTAGGTGATGTATCTTCATAGTGTGCTACCACTTGTTTTCTTGTTAAACATCATGAAAATACAATCTCATGGTGGTCAAGCAAATAAAGGGTAGTTTTACTATCTTCCACAAAATCTAAATATCGGGTTACATTAAATCTTATTATTGAGTTCAATTGGATTCATTAACTATTTAAAGAACATAAGAAGGATGTTTCATTGCTCATTACAATCTTTTGTAATAATCAAAGTGCAATTAAGTTGATTAAAAATCTAGTTTTCCATGAGAAAATGAAGCATATTGAAATTAATGTGCATTACATTCTTCATGGTTCATCTCTTTAATTTATATTAATACTAATAATCTACTTGCTAACAATTTTACTAAATTTTTAAGTGCAAAAAATTTAAAAAATTTGTAAATGGATTAAATTTACAATATTAGTAATAAAACTCATGCTTCATTTGACAGAGGATGATGAAAATATTCAAACTTTTTATTTCATTGTCTTTGTCTTATTTTATTATGGCACTTTTTATCAACAACCTAAATAAAATGCTACGCTGTCACGGTATTTTATAGTGACATTGTTGCAATGTTATAATAAAATGTTTAAGTTTTTTATTTTAGCTAATAATAATTATTTTTTATTATTTGCTATCTAAGACAGTTACAACAAGTTAACCTTTAGATGCATCATTATTTGCATCTTAAATAGTCACTACACTTTACATTCCAAATTTAATATTTGTGAAGCTTCTTTCCTATCTTTTTTGGCTATTGATGAGAGTGGTTACTCTAGTAGTTATTCTAATTATTAGAGTGGTTACTCTAGCAGTTTCTTTAGTAGTTATTCTATTTATTAGAGTGGTTACTCTAGCGGTTTCTTTAGCAGTTATTCTAATTATTAGAGTGGTTACTCTAGTGGTTTCTTTAGCAGATATTCTAGTTATTAGAGTGGTTACTCTAATTATTAGAGTAGTTGTTCCCAAGCCTTTAAATACAGTGCCTAAGCGCACAATTGGGAGGGAGTCTTGTAGCAATCCAAGTAGCAAAACTCTTGTAGTCTGTTTAAATGTTAGAGTATTTTCCAAGTGCCTGCATCAAGAGGTCGAAGTGTGGAAAAATATTTATTTGAGCATTGAGTACTCAAGCATACTTTATGTAAAACAATAAAGATGAGCTCTTTGATTCATCCTTGCAGCACTTGAGATTTGTTTTCTTACACATTTCTTTTATTTTATTTTCTTATGCATTTATTTTATTTTATTTTATGCACTTTACATTTATGTTATTAGCATAGTAATTCATTTTGATCAATTAAGCAAATCATTAAATTACACTCGGTATGATCACTTCAAGCATGCTTGTAACACTTGGTAACCCAGTAATGATTAGCATTTGGTAATCCCAGTAGTGTTGCACTGGTTCAGGATGTGTACAGCAAGTGAAAATGGATACTGGTGTTAGGATTAATTAAAGTCTAGTTAATCAATAGTTAAGTTAAATTAGTCACTTAGTTATCTCTCTCTCCTCCCTTATTAGCAGTAGGACATAAAAACATAAAAGCTATAAAAATCATATGCCTCAAGCTTACTTAACCATACAATCATGACATACAGGTAAGCTTGGGAAGACAACAATCAACCAACCTACCCTTGTTCTACAAAGGCACATAGGCACTTAGTCCTTGGAATTCGATTGAATCATGCATGAAATGCTTGTATTTGTATGGTTGAGCGTAGGGGTACCTCGCCACTCATCAGCTATAAGGTTACTCATTCAAGATTTTAAACTTCATAAATATTGTTTCAAGGTATCCATCACCAACTAGTCACTTGACTCAATATTAGCTCCAACATAATAGGAAGTTAAAATTAAAGAAAAGGCATTGTAAAATTTCTTATAAAATACAAGTATCATATAACTAAACAATAACATAAAACAATGTAATAATGGAAGACACATTATTACTACCAATTAGCCAAAACTATGTGTGGAAAGTCAAGTTACACTAATGGACTATGAGAGCATACAAAACATCAAAACATTATTTCTACCACTATAGCACTAAAACCAAAATTCTAATAATGACATCCATCCTATCATAATGCTAAAATTACTTGAAACTACCTAGAAAACATCACTATCTACCATCATAACATGGAACATTTGTTGCAATGTCTCAAACAGGTCATGACAGATGTTGTGACTTGAACCCCAAGTTACTATGGATGTTACGACTTGTATAAAAATGTTTAAATGTCCATCAATGTGCATGATAAAAGTCATAAAATCCTCATATGACAAAAATATTACAAAATGTTGCATAATTGTTGCAATGACATCAACCATTAGATTGATAAATCAATTACTATATTAGGCTAAAAGGAGACAAAATGTAGAACTATGCTCCATCAAAATTGATGGGAGGCATCTGGAAAATTTTGAAATGAATAGAATCTATGAAATATAAAAAAGAAAGCTAGACCCACTAAAAACTAAATATATAAGCAATTCTATGGCCAATATACAAGAAAATGAAGTTCATACAACATATCTATGATAGGCACAATTGCAAACTCTCTAAAGAATCATCATGTAAAGGCTCAATGCCCTTCCTACCAATGTACGATCCTAGGAGGACAATGGATGAGTGAAGCCTAACCTATTTTAACACAAGTCTTATGACTTGAGAAATGAGCACCTTACTATTACTCCAAATAGTGGTTTCTAAAAATGCAAAATTTTAATAAATAATAAATGCTAGAATCACCTAAATAAATTAAATTACCAGAAGCTATGAAACTAGATTGCCACAAATCTAATGATTTACTAAAGTTTGTAGGAATTAAGCTATATAGAATTGACATCTAACATGAATGAGAAAAAGATATCACAAATACTGAAAATAGATGTTTCTATAGGCTAGAAAATATAAATCTATCAACCTAGTTAGAACAAATCAATTTTAAATCATGGGCAACACATTCAAAACTATATAAGTACAAATATTCTATGAAACCTTTTAACTGGATTAAAAAATAAAAAATCCTATGCATAACAACTTGGAAGAATTGGTATGAAAAATAGAAAAGAAGCTTAAATAATTCACCTACTAATCATTATAATGTATTCAAAGTAGATGACCACATGACATGCATGTTACTATGCACACAAATAGAAGAGACACATACTACTATCATAGTTGCTACACTCGTAGCCTCATTAACACTTCCCTAGAGCTTCTCCTTTCTAGTGTTGGATGCCAAACATAGATAAAAACTATATCTCTAATAGAAACTAATAAAAAAGAAGGCTTCCTATGTTTAGTATGGCTTTTTCTAAAATCAAACTAAGGTAAATAGAAAAAAGCTAAGAGAATAGAAGATAAGGTTCTAGGTTTACTTAACCTAGTCTAAAAAACCCTAACTTATTAACCTTAAAAAACTATAAAAGGAAATTATCTTAATAAACTAAAATAAAACTAGTTGCTAACCTCCAACTATTCTAACATAAAATAACACACACCAAAGCCTTACAAACTACCAAAATAAAAACATGCTAAACTAATCATGTAATCAATAATGATAAAACAATTAAAATTCTATCATAATAAATACTAAATAATATAAATAAATTATACTGATGATCCAACATTTAATTAAATATATTTAAAAATTATTAAACATTAAAGGAAAATCTACTCTGTTGCAAGCTAGCACATGTATAAATATTATTACTAACTAAGCTAACCCAATGGATCATAACGAATTATACCATCAATATTAAATATTACTAACATTTGTAATATAAAAACATAAATAAAAAAAATGCACACACACATCAAGTACCTATCAAAGTGAGATCCCCAATTCCATAGCCATATCCATGGTACTTGGTGTAGGGACACCTTTTTTGATCCCTTTGTTCTACCCTACATTCTATGCGTCTCATATGTTGATTTTGTTGAGGATGATTCTTGGATGTTTTGGCATGTTTTGGGCTCATTTGGATGAGTTTAGGGGGTTCCGTGGTCTATGGGGACTTGTTTAGAGACATTCGAAGGCTCCAAGCATCAAAATGAGAATTTTTGTGTTTGGCACTTACAGGTGAGACATCTCACCAGAAAGTGGGATGTCCTAGCTAAGACATTCCACCTAAATTTGGGACATTTCAAGACTAGATGAAATGTCCTAGAAAAGCAATAGATGTCTTACTTGAGAGCTGGGTTTTCGAAGGAGATGTCCCAACAAAGCTAGATAGGAACCAGATGCATGGGAAAAATTTTGAAAACATCCATTCCAATTCAAGAAACAATCAAAGCAAGACAGAAATAACTAAAGAAAGATGGAAATATCTAGGAAAAAGTTGAGAAGACTTTGGAAACATTTAAAGAACCTCAAGTTGAGTTGAGAAAAGGTTTCTAGGATTTTTATCTTCCAATTTCTTATAAATATTGATGTAATTCACCATTGTTAGTGTCACAGTGTCAAATGTTAAAGTGCCAAGGGTCAAAGTGCAAACACTAAAGGTCAAACATCCCAACAAAGGGCAAGAGAGAGAGCTCTTGAGAAAAGAGAGCTTGTGCAAGAAAGTTAAGTGAGAGGCAAGGGAGAGCACTTGAGAGAGGTTAGAAGAATCTCTTATAAGTGCCTTGTCTTGAGCTTGGGCTCCATTGTAAGCAATTAAGGATTGATAGGGGACAAGTATGGCTTCAAAGATCCTTGGAAGAGTTGTGAGTTGATCTTGGCTCCTCATCCTTAATGTATTTTCTATGTATTTTGAGAATTATCTTAATATGAAGGATAATTTCTCTATTTTATTATGTTATTCTTATTTTCTGAGCTAGATCTAGTTAGAAGTTATGGATTGGATCCTATTGGGGTTTATCAAGGTGCAACCCCCTACACCAAATTAGTATTGGAGTGAAGGCTTAGAGGTTTCCACACTTCTATGTTGAAGCTTACTATTTTCTTTGAATGAAAGGAACATTGTTGTGGATATTTGTGTATTTTCTTTTGGACATTGTTCTTATTATTTTAGGTATGGCTCCAAGCAAGAAGACAAATGAAGAACTTAGACAAGAGATTCAAGAGTTTAAGGATTCCTTTAAAGCGTTTGTGGTTGAAATGCAAGAAGTTCTTCCCATGGTAAAGGTTCACAAGCACCAAGATTTTGCAGAAACTTTAGAAAGGGATATGAAGAAATTTAAGACTAACATGGAAACTATTTTGAGGAGAATTAATAGAATGTCTTCTAGCCATCAAGAAGGAAAGAAAGATGAAGGGTTTGATGAAGTAGAGATCAATGAAAAAAGGAGTTCTCAAGTATCTCTTATTAAGCAAAGAAGTGCTCAATACTCAAGGGTTTCAAGGGATGGAACCAAGAGCTTCATAAAAGGGATCAAGAGATCTTCAAAGTCTAAGATGATATATGCTACTAATCAAGAAGAGTTCCTACCTCATAAGTCATGGAAGGTGAATGATCAAAGCTAAAAGAGTGGAAAAGATCAAGGGACTTCTTCAAGGAGGATCAAGGGTAGCACTAGAAGTATGATACTTATTCTTTTTGCAATTATTCTATACCTTCTGGCAAAGGAAAGAAGATTCTAAGCCAAGCTAAGGCTATCTCATGGGAAAGAGGTGAGTCTTCTAGCCAATGTATGTGGAAGAACAATTACTTTGATGATGTTTTTTATGAATCTAATGTTAAGGCCATGGAGGAGAGTTTACCTTTTGAGTTGGTACCTCCAATGTGGAATGAAGAGCTTGTTGATGATTCCTTTGAAGAGGAATGACCATTGGAATTAGAAAGTCCTATTTGGGATTGTGAACCTTCAAGCTTTGATGAGATTGGATAACCACATGTTGAAGATCAAGTTGAACCAAATATGGATGGGAGAAACCATGAAGAGACAAGTAAGGATGAGCTTTACCTTGTTGATGTTAGTAATATCTCTCATGTTGAAGCTCATGTGCGGGATGCTAGTTTTTCACTTCAACTTGGTAGTGTTTGTTCAATGGTAATGATGAGCATCATGATCAATATGGTGCTTGGGATGGGATTGAGAGTCATGTTGTGACCTTTAATGCCATTGTTAATGAGAAAAAGACTAATAATGGTAATTTGTTTGATGATGATGTCTATTGGAATAGTCATTGCAAGAATGTCATTATTGATGTAAGTAAACACATTGATAATGATATGATTTTCCATAATTTGGAGATGGTTTCTATTGATTATAGCAATGATAAATTTGTGAATTATGTTAATGGATTTGATTGTCTTGGTTGTAAAATGGAAGTGTAGCATGAAGGTAATCTACATGGTGGTGATGAAATGAAGCTAAGTGGTAGTTTTCCAAACACCAAGAAAAAGAAGAGGAAGAAAAGGAAAAAGAAGAGAAGAAAGGATGTTGAATTAAGAAATTCTAATCCTTTTTCTTTTTCTTATTCTTTATTTTTTACAAATTTAAGTCATCATGGGGATTTAAGGAAAGAATTTCAAGAAAATGATCAGATGAAGGAAGCATGGTGGAGCATGAGGACAAGCCCTCCTGAGTAAGGGAAGCTCAAAACCAAAACCTCCAATGATATTTATTCTCATGTTTGTCATGTATTGAGTAATGATTATTGTGATGGCCTAGAGTCATGGGGGCATGGTGCCTTCCAACTTGTGAAAGGTCATGAAGCATGACATTTTTAAGGGTGGAAGAGCTAGTGTAAGGTCACCTCTTCTGATCCTCTTATTCTACCCTACATACTATGTGTCTTCTTATGCTAATTTTTTGAGGATGATTCTTGGATGTTTTGCCATGTTTCAAGGTGTTTTGGACTCATTTTCATGAGTTTTGGGGGCTCTAGAATCTATGGAAACTTGTTTGGAGGCATCCTAAGGCTCAAGGAATCAAAATGAGTATTTTTGTATTTACCACCTATAGGTGAGATGTCTCACCAGAAAGTGGGACATCCCAAGTAAGACATGCCACCAAAATTCAAGACATCCTAGAAAAATAGTAGACATCTCATCCAAGAGTTGGGTTTTCAAAGCAGATATCCTAGCAAAGCCAAAGATGATCCAAATGCATGGGGAAACTTCCAAAAATGCCCATTCCAATTTTGAGAATAACCAAAGCAAGATAGAAATAGCCAAGAAGAAGGTGAGAAGACTTGGAAAACATCTAAATAATCTCAAGTTGAGTTGAGAAAAGGTTTCTAGGATTTTTATCTTCTAGTTAGTTATAAATATTGATGTAATTCACCATTGTTAGTGTCGAAGTGCCAAGGGCTAAAGTATAAACGCTGAAGGCCAAACATCCCAATACAGGACAAGAGAGAGAGCTCTTGGGGAAAGAGAGCTTGTGCAAGGAAAAAGAACTTATGTAAGGAAGTTTTGTGAGAGGCAAGAGAGAGCACTTTAGAAAGGTTAGAATAATCTCTTATAACTACCTTGTCTTATGCTTGGGCTCCATTGTAAGAAATTAAGGATTGAAAGGGGATAAGCGTGACCTCTAAGATCCTTGGGAGAGTTGTGAGTTGAGCTTGGCTCCTCATCTTTGATGTATTTTCTATGTATTTTGAGAATTATCTTAATATAAAGGATATTTTATCCATTTTATTATGTTATTCTTATTTTCTGAGCTAGATTTGCTTGGAAGTTGTGGAGTGGATCCTATTGGGATCTATCAAGATGCAACCCCTTGCATCAATATCTATCACTCATCTAACCAAGCTAGTGCATAAACATAAAAATATAAATATCATAAACATAAATACAATAAAAGCATAAATAAAATAAGGCATAAATCATCTTTTACTAGCATAGGAGTCCAACCAACACTATGTAAATAACTAATCATAAACTCACCATTATACCAAATCATAAGCACATAAATCATACCAAGAGCACTATAACCATTGGTGAGGACTAGGCCTCAACAACCCAAACTTGAAGTCAAATCCTATAAAACTCATACAATGAAAATCAAACAATAAATACAACTCTTTATTCTTGCTTGAAAACACTAAATGAATTATAAAGATGTTGGAAGAAAAGTCCCCAAGGATAGATAAGGGCTCAAGATTCTTTATGCACACACATATCAATGATAATGAAAGCTACAATGGATACCCAATATGAGCTTCACATACATTCTCCTCTATTCTCTATTATTTCATATCATCATATGCTCATAGACATATAATTGTTCTTTATGCCTATTTATAGCTTTTTGAATTACTTAGCATTCAAATTTCTAGAATTATGGCTATTGTTCATAATTAGGAAGATGTTAGGTCATGGAAGATATCTTTTGTGAGAAGGCATCATATACAAGAAGATGCCTTTTGCAAATGAAAGAAATCTTTCCTGAAAGTTAAGCCTTAATAGAAGATGTCTTTTGGGCTTGGAAGACATCTTTCTAGAGAGCTAGGCTTTCATAGAATACTTCCTACTAATATGAAAGGAATCTATCAGCTGCTGGAAGATGTATTTCAGGGTATAAAGATGTCTTTCTTTCCATCCTACCAAAATACAAGAAATTAAGTATGAAATTCAAATATCTCATTCAAACTCCCATCAATCTTAAAACCTACTACAAACATGTAAAACATGACAGAACATACAAAGATACATTGAAAAATATGGAACACATAATATAAATGAGTAGTGACATATTAGGGTAGGGTGATGTTCTCATCATCTCTTCCATACTTGAAACAATACTTGATCTCAAGTTGGCATTACACTTGGGATGGAATTGAGCCCCCACAAGGCCACATCAAACTCATGAACTCAAATCGTATCTTCAAGTCCTTCATCACTCCAATGGATCAACTCATGCTTCTTTTGATCTCTTATGCTCATTGCCACTCTTGCTTGTTATTATAGTGAGAATCATCATAATCAAATTCATAATAACCTTACATCAAATAAACTAAGCATCTCACAATTACTAAATGGTTCAAAGATTATCTCTTCAAATCAAAAGGAGACTTGTAGGTCATTAGAAAAGTCTAACAATCTAAGTTGTGTTTTCACCAAACACAAGTTAATTTTAAGAGTTGAAAATGCATGGAATAGCATTTAGAAATAAATTATATGTGACATAGAAAAATAACATATGGGTGATGTAATATTACTATTATTATGTAGGATTAAATATATGGAAAAGACAAATCATACATATAGCAGAAAAAGAAAAGCCATATAGCAGAGTAAAATTAGGTTTAAAAAATCAAGGGAAAATCTTGCTTCTTGATCAAGTGATAGTAAAAATTGTACCACAAATAGATATGCTTACAAAGTAGAGAAAGAAATACTAGATTTCAAAAGATAGAAAAACAAAAAAATCAAGAGGAAATCTAGTAGGAAGTAGTAATGATTCTTGAGATGCAATTAGGGGATCAAGAGTGGTTGGTAAGGAGCTATGCTATCTTGATTCTCCCACTAATGTGTATGCCCCATGAATATCTCAACTAGAAGATAGGAGTTTTTGTACATGAAAATTAACAAAGTAGGAAGAAGGGTTGAATCAAATTGATGCATAGACATAGATCCAATTAAAATCACCATGTGTTATGAGGACAACATTATGGTGATACAATATACTAGTATGGTAAGTGAAGGGAAATCAAAAACTCTAATGTGGTTGAAAGCATTTGAAGATCCTGCTACTTGTGAAAATAATTATCAAAATTTCTTCTTTGGCGAAAGAAGCTATCTTTTTCTCAAGAATTTTAGCTAATGTATAGTCCTTTTTTAATTAGGAGAATGTTCCTATAGGCTAGAAACACCTTGTAGATCATGAAGAAATGGCACATTGGTATTTATAGAAACTTTTGGATAGGAGAAATGATGTATGTAGCTAAAGTAGAAGTCAAAGATGTACCTGATGTAAAAAAGTTATCATAGATATCAAAAGATAAGAATGACATCATATGTTGAGGAAGAGAATGAAGTTGAACATCAAGCATCAAAATTCATGTTGAAACTACAAATTAGAATTGGTGTAGGAAATGATGCTAGATGTTGAAACATAAGAACAAAATAGAATCAACCAAAAGTGATGCCAAAATTAATGTGAAATTTTCGGATATGATGAATAAGATAACAATTATAAACAATATTTCTAATGACATAGGATGTCAAAACTAGAACTTCTAAAGATATCTTAAGCCATGGAAGTCATAAAATGTACTTGAAACTCTAAGTGAAAAAAAAAACTAAAGTAGATATAAGAGTATCTCATATTAATAAGTTTTGTTGAAAATATGAAGGAGAATCCATTAAAAAAAGATAAAAATTGTTAGATACTGATGAGTGGCGAGGTACCCCTACACTCAACCATACGAAACGAGCATTGCACGCGCGATCCANCTGGAGGGATCAAACTGCTAGAGCTTCGCTACTTCTAGCCAAGATTCGGAAATGAGGGGAGTGCCACCTCTTATTTATAGATATGGCGGCGGACCGCGATATCGCGTACGCGATATCGCAGGGAAAGACGTGATATCGCGGCGGCCGCGATATTGCGGCACAGTGCATGTCGCGTTTCATTAGATACCTATAAGAGAGTTTGAACAAAGTGGGATAATAAGAAAGAAAGTCGGGGATATCACCAATACACCTATAGTGAAGTGCTAGATCACAAAAATGGGGCATAGCTAGATCTCGTAAAGTACACATAAATGTAAAAAAAGCTACATCACAAAAATGGGGCATAGCTAGATCCCATAAAGTACACATAAATGTAAAAAAAGCTATTCCTACCCCACTTGATAGGACGCAATATCACGTGAGCCGCAATATCGCATATGCTATATCGCATACACGATATCGCATTGGTCCCTACGATATCACATACGCGATATCGCAGCCCAGCGCTAGTTCTATAAATAAGAGGTGGTTGTCCTTTGTTTCTACATCTAGATCTAGACCCTTAGCTAAACTCTGGCAGTTTTACCATTCTAGAGATAGAATAATTTCCATGTGCCCTCAGTAGGAGTCTCAAAGTAAATGGATCTTTATTCGAGAAAATTGTACCTGAGCACACATTTGTGTATGAAATAAAGATGAACTTTCTGATAAACCTTGCAGTGCATGGAATAAGCTAATTAGGATTTAATTAATGTTAAATGCTTAAATGCTTTCTTAAATGATTAATCTCTCTCAACCCTCAACTCCTAGTTAAGTGCATTCAGTACGACTGCTTCAAGCACGTGTGCTACGCTTGGTAACCTAGTAACGAATAGCGTTTGGTAATCCTAGTAGTGTTGCACTAGTTCAGGGTGTGTACAAAAAGTGGGAACGAATACTAATGCTAGGACGATTAAAGCTTAGTTAGTGAAAGTTAGTTACTTAGTCTCTTCACCCTTTCCTCTCTTAGCATAGGCGATAAAAAGATAAAAGACATACAAATCATATACCTCAGACTTACTTAACCATACAACCATGACAATACAAGTAATTCTAGAAAGACAACGATTGATTAACCTTAAGTGCTCCATAAGGCGCATCAACACTTAGTCCTTGGAGTTCGACCGGATCGCGCATGTAATGCTCGTATTCGTATGGTTGAGTGTAGGGGTACCTCACCACTCATCACCATTCAATTCTCTTAATCACACCCTCATCAAAGTAAAATAAAGATACTCATTTTGTATTACCAATGTACAATATGAGAAGAGAAAGAGATAGAGAAAGATAGGAAGATAGATGGACGCAAAAATAGAAAGCAATAATAGTAGGGGGGAAAATGATAGGGGCATCACAAATACACTAATGATAGGATGTTGTGTTTATAATGTAAAAGTCAACTAGATCACTAAAATTGATCTCTTTGTTATCTCTCTCATATGAATATTTACATTCCTTATATTACTTTACACTTAATACATCCTCACTAAATCAAAATAGAGATACTCGTTTGGCCTTACTAATATTGAATATAGAGAGGAATAAAAATAGATGAAGAGAGGGAATGAAAGAAAGACAAGATAAATATAATATAGAAGAGTAGAAATTATAGTACATGAAAATAAATAGCATAAAATAAAGTCGAGAAAAAGAGAATGTCACCCATATACTTATCATGAGGATGGTGCTATGCTAAAGAAATGAGACATGACTAAAGCCTACATACCATATGGCTAAAAAGGATACCATATATACTATCAAAATAGTAACTCCTCCCTATTCCACTCAATAATATGCTCAGTCACAACCTCACATGAAGCAATAAGATATTCATTCACTCAAAAAATCACTAATTTTATTGGACACATACAGTAGAATAGGATAGATAGAGTAGAGAAATATGAAGAAAATAACTAGAGAAAAAGTAGAATATAAGATAGAGAGGAGGGTTAGAAGACAAAATAATATAAATAAAAGAGGATTTAAAGCAAACCTATTATCCTTACGTAGTATAGAAGAGCTAGTATAATATAAATTACCACTAGAAGAATACATGCTTAATCTCAACTAATCAATAGGTTTAATATTGTGACAGAAAAGTTGAATATATTTATTAGTGCTTCAAAAACCTTATACTAACAAGCTTTGAAAATTTTTATTCCTCTAGATCAAATAGAATGTAGTCACCATTTTTTAGAGACTAAATCATTGAGAAAGAACCTTGCTAGTTGGAGAAGAACTTTGTATCTCTAGAGTTTGAAAAATTGTGAAGAACTAGATCACCCTCATAAATTTCTCTGATTATGATATGCTTGGAATTATAATGTTAAATATCATATTGATATATATGTAGATTCTTAAGAGTAGTTTAACATTGTTCTTCAAGAAGATCCAACTCAATGCATCACATGTTATTGTTATCTTAATTTGAATCCTAATCATGCAAAGCTCCATAGAAAGATGGGATATGATGCTCTACTAATAAGAATACCTTAGAACCATATGTTAAAAGATATGGGATATGACTAGTAGTAGTATGAAAAGTAGTATGGTAGCCTGAAAGAGCATTGGATAATTGAATATGCCAATTATGTTGCATTTTATTGATCATGGTATAGAGAAAATAGATGAGAGTCTTATTAGTAGATTTCATTGACCATTGAATTAAGGGTAATAATGTGAAGAAATGATTGGATGATATGATACATGGAACAAATATTAGCTACCTTCCTATGTTTAAACTAAGGTCCATTTTTAGTTACAATTTGAAGAGGTATACCAAAGTAGGTTATAATATGGTCGAGAATGAATTGGGAAATGAAGTAGGATTTTGTAGAACAAAAAGGAATAATTTCTACCTACTTGGTAAAATATTATGTAGCTATTAGAATAAATTGGTACCTAGTAGATGAAAGAGTAATAGCACCAATAAGATCTAGGTTTCATTTTTGAAAAGATCATGTAATCTAAGATATGTTAAGTTCTTGTGAAGAAAGACAGATAAGATATGCATGTCTTTAGCAAGTATTATATATTTTGACTAGATTATGAGTGTCTTAAGTTAAAGTTAGCCACTAATAGCCTAAAGAGATAATACCATCAGTCAAAAAATGTGATTCT
The DNA here is from genome assembly GCA_015680685.1 of Gnetum montanum. Lineage (NCBI taxonomy): Eukaryota > Viridiplantae > Streptophyta > Gnetopsida > Gnetales > Gnetaceae > Gnetum > Gnetum montanum. Next base: position 191,303 of record MNCI01010595.1, on the reverse strand, counting down.
AATTATCCACCATAAACTCCTAAAAGAACCTAATCAAGGACTATCTTAAACTTAACTAGGTTAAGATAATGTAGAAAATCACCCATTGTAGAAACTTAACATAAGGTATCAATATCCAATAATAAGAAATGCTAGCTACATATTTGTAAAGCATCCTTTTATGTAAGTGTTAAATGGCTAGGTGTTTTTCCAGTGGTAAGATAATGAGGAAGATCAGTGTATTGTTGTTTTTCATTATTTGTATTGATATTATTAAATAAGATATTAGGAGATTGTACAATAGGAGTTAAGGAGAGATATTATACACATTGATCATGTATGGTCAATGAATCACCATGAATTACAAATATTATCAAAGCATAAGCTATTATGTTTTTAGAACATGGAATATGACTTAAGGTGCAAGCTAAAAAAGAAGAAATAAATCCCTTAATTATTTGTATATAAGGAATAATATGAGAAGTCCTATAATCATATTCACCATTAACTTGATTTATAATAAGCTAAGAGTCACCATAAATAGTAATGGTCTTAACTTGATTTTGTAAGACTAGTAATAGACCAAAAATTAGACCCTTGTATATAGTTATGTTATTAGTACATGGAAAATCAAGTTTGTAAGCTTTGTAAAGAATTTATTTAGTAGGGAGAATAAGAACACAAGCTATGTCACAACCTAAAAATTTGCATAAGTTTAATTATTTAAATTAATGTATGTAATTAATTCTTTAATACTACTAGATGTGTTTTAATAGATTAGCTCCAATTTTCTTAGTTAAATCATAGGATTATATTATTGTTGTTGCTATTATTTTCCTACATAAGTAAATGCAATCTTTTTGTTAGAGTATGTTTCAAAATTTTTGTACCCTTTATTTTGCTACTATTGGAGCTTAGTCATAGATCTATTATATATTTTATGATTAAATGTTGAAATCTAATTACCCTTGTAAGTTTTTCTTTCTATAAGTTATAAGGCCTTTACAAGTGTTTGACTATCCATATTTTATTCTTTATGCACATTTAGTTATGTCTATTCAATCTTTACTATAGAGATTCTATTCAATCTTTATTATGGAGATTTAGTTATGCATCTTTTATTCTTACTATGCATATGTGATCATATAATACTATGTTCATGCAATAATTTTGAATCCCAACCCTACTTAGATCATATTCATTATTACTTTTATCATTAAAATAGGATTGGAAGTTCATTATTAATTATAATTAAATATTTTATAAATTTATATTGTTAAAGAATTACTTTGGGATGATATCCTACCTAGAATTTGACCTCACCAATATGTCCAAGATGTTTAAAAGCATTGGTTTTGAGGCTTGATTTACTAGAATTAGAGTTATAACTTTCCAGACATTAAATTTTTAGTTTGATAAAAATACCATAAAAGTTTTGGCATTTGAACTAGGTGACTATGATAAAGTAAATCTCATATATGATTTCGACATATATTCATGTAGTATACTTGACAAGAATTCCATAGGCTCAAAGGAAATTTGATTTACATGCTCCTAGAGGGTATTAGTTGATGGGAAAAAATGAAATAAAATTCTAAAAATGATTTTGGAAAAAAAATGTAAATTAAAAATCAAATTTTAAAAGTTAAAGTCAATTCATGTACAAGAAGGATAAGGTGGTTTGTAAAAGTAAATAACATATATGTTATTTACATAACATATATATGCATGTTACTATGTAACAATCTCCTCTCTCTAATTTTTCTACATCTATCTCTCCTATGCATAAAATTTTTCTATTTTCATGGAATAGAAATCATTTCTTGCCTTGTTTCTTTGTTTCCAAGATAATTTAAGCCTTCTTTCTTCCATTTCTGAGAACCTACCAAGCCTAGGTTTCATGTTTCATATGATTTAGAGTGTGATCTTCCACACATCTTATTTTGGCACATAAAGGATTTTTGGTGTATTAGTTCAAAGCAAAGTCCAAACTAATTTTAGTCATTTGGAGAGGAAAGAAAGAAAGTAATAAGATTCTAAAAACCCTATCAACATTATAAGAAAGATTATTTTACTTTTCTTTTTATGTAGATGCCCTATTTTGTTGTGGATTTTGTAAGAAAGCTTATTTTACTTTCCTTTTTATGTGACTCTCCTATTTTCTTATGGATTTTTTATGCTTTCATTTTGCTTTCTAGTTTTTTATCATTCCTCCATGATTTTAACCATTATGTTTCCATTTTACCAAATTTTCATTAGTTTAAACTTGTTTTTATATGGAAATTAGTCTTTTAATGATATATAGATCATTTTCAGTCTTTTTGGTGAATTTTTACAATTGTAGAAACTTTTTCCAACTTTCTTTTTAAATATTTTATGATTATTTTGGATTAAATCTTGATATAATGAGATTTTGGGAGAATTTTTATGGAATTTTAGCTTTTGGAAATCTTTTGGATATGAAATATAATAAAATAATATATCATGAGTGAGTCGTTTGGGGTCATGAGGATAATTAGATAATAGTCATAAGGTTACTCCAAGATGTGTAAGTGTATCCCTTTGAAAGTAAGAATAATCAAGAGCTAGCCTTTGAAAGAAGTATAAGCTTCATCGAAATGAAGGATAACATTTGAATTCTTCATGTCATTATGTAAGTTATTAATAACATTATCAAATTCAAAAGAAGAGATAAGACAATCTATATCTTGATCTTTGATAAAATGTTGAGACAGGTAGCAATGATCAACATTAATGAGAAAATTTTTCCAATGGCCTAAGTAATAACTATCATAAAGTTTATTAGAAACTATCTTAAGAGTGTTATCTTTGCAAACAATAAATACTTTAGCATTTAAAAGATAATCCTTTCACTTCTTAAGAATGAATATGAGACTTAAACAAGACTTTTCAACATCTAAATATCTAGTCTCATAGTCTAAGAATAGATGAGATATTTAATATATAAGAAGATCAACTTCATCTTCTCACATTTGAGAAAGCATGACAAATATGGAATGGTTAAATTTAGAAAGATATAGGTAAAAAGATGGGTTAAATTATGGAGGATGTAAGATAGGAAGAGGGGTCAAGGTTTCATTGATAGATTTAAAAGTGTTTTGATACTTCTCATCCCAAATGAAAATGTTAAACTTGCAAAGAAAATGAGTTAAAGAATGAAGATGATTAGTGAGATTATCAATAAAATGATGAATTGATTGAGGTAACCTTGTAAAAGACACACATCTTGGATGTTCCTAGATGGTGAAAGATCAATGATAGCCTTAACTTTATTAGGGTTAATTGTTGTACTATCTTGCGATACAAGATAACCTAACATCTTATCCATAAAAACTCCTAAGATTTATTCCTTAGGATTAAGGAGAAGGATAAACTTGTCACAATAGATTAAGACTTGATCAAAGTCAAAAGCATGATCAAATGCTAGAAAATTTGATAGTTAGATCATCAACATAATTATTGATTATTTTAAACAATGAAAGTCATAGATAATTAGAAGGTAGCTCCAATATTCTTGAGTCCAAAGGGCATTTTAATGTAGCAAAATATTTCTTGAGAAGTTATGAAAGTGGTTTATTACTAGTGCCTAGATTTTTTTGAATTTGATTATTATAAAAAAGCCCATCCATAAAGGATAAGTATGCATGAAAAAATGTTGAGTCTATACACTAATTGGTATTTAGTTTAGGAAAATCATCTTTAAGTGTAACCTTATTAAGGTCTCAAAAGTTAATACACATGCAAATACCATCATTCTTCTTTGAAACTATAATCATGTTGAAAACCTAGATAGAATTGTCAATAGAATGGATAAACCTAACATTGTAAAGTTTTGTAATTTCTTATTTTATAGAAAGAACTATAGTTGGATGAATTTTTCTAACCTTCTTCTTAACATGTTTAGAACCTTCTGCCAAAATAATGTTATGTTATACTAGTTTCAAATTTAGACCAGGCATATCACCATGACCCCAAGTGAAAACAATTAACTATTTTTGTAAAATAGCTTTGAGAGCGAGTATGAAATCAGAGAATGGCATCACCCATTATGAAGTGAAACCCACAAAGAAAATGTAAAGTGGCACAAGGGATCAAGAATCATTATTAGGTCAAAAGATAAGCATTTAAACTTAAAATTTTATTAAAAGAAGGAAGAAAAATTATAAGACTATACTAACCATCCTATGATTATTTTTGTAGCCCAAATAAGCCTTGACAATACTAAGTTCACTAATGTAATTAGCTTCACAAAATAGTTTGAAATTAGATCTACTAGTAAGGCTCAAAGTATTCAAAAGTGGCTATTTGAAGGAGAAGGCATAAAGTTTTTTAATAATTTTGATAGAGCAAGGATTTTGTGTGCTTTAAGCCTAAAACATTGCTATCCTAGTATAGTAGAGTGCATAGGATTAATATAGAGATACTCTATGGAGAAGGGCATTTTTGTAGTATGTGTGAATTAGTAATACGTGGTTATCACTTGGGATCCTGTAACATTAAGGTATTGATTGAGCTTCCTGGAATAAGAAATATAAATTGGTAGTTCAAAACTTGATTCAATAAAGATGTTGTTTGTGAAAGAATGGGTGAACTTAGAAAAGAAATATTTCATCAATATATACAAGAAGACCAACAAAGGCTTAAATAAGCTCTTCCCTTATTCTCTAAGAAGCTATTTTGCAATAAAATCAATTAGAATTCAAAGTTGGATCCTAGGTAGTACTATGGGCTATACAACATTATGTTCTAGGAAACAATAGTAGACTAGTCACCAATTATCTGTCAAGAAGTACTAAAAGAAATAGAGAAGCTACCCCAAGAGGAAAAAAAGAGAGAAAAAAGAAAGATGGTAAGTAAAAGATTAATTTTGGATTTTGTTATGGCTTAATAAAGGGAATGTCAACTCTATTTGCTAGAGAATGAGAAAAGAAATCTAATGATACTTTAGAAGTAGACTTTAGGCCCTTATTGTACTAACACTTTGGAAGTTTAATGTCTTCATACAATATTAATGGTAAAGGTTCTTTGAAATCAACATCAAAGATCAAAGAAGCCATGGTATTTTCAATGATGGAAAGCATTAAAGAACCATAGAATAAAATAAGAAGAGATTCCATAGTAAGTAAGAAGGAAATTTTGAAGAGCACCTTTAAAATTATAGAAAATGGAAAGGCTTCAAAAAAATGAAAGCCTACCTCATAAGAGAGACATATCTTTAGGGAGTTCTATAATCAAAGTGTCTCAAGAGACTCTTCAAGAGAAAATGAGCAAGTATGAAGAATATTTTTTCAACTTACTTAATTTAGTAAGTGTAAATAATATAATATATAATTCTAGTGCCATGTCAATTATGAATGGTATGATGTTAAAGAGATTTAACTTTTTCAAGAGTTTCTTGAGAAAAGAGAGTAATGGAGTGAGAAGTAAAGAAGCTTTGATATACTCTTCCTTCTATCTACAAAGGCTAAAGAAAGGTATAAGTAAAGAGGAGTTAGACTTTTTTGCTTGATTACTTTCATGAGAAGAAAATAAAGAGGTTTATTATCAAAGTTTTAATTTGCTTTCTAACTTCTTTGAGTTGGATCTAAATGCAACAAAATAGTAGAAATAGGGAAGTGAGAAAACATGTTAAGAAAGGGATGAATTTATAGAAATGGAGATTCCTCTTCCTACCTCATATGGTAAGTGAACTTTAATGTAATGTCATAACATAACATGATTTTAGATGCATGTTAAAATAACCTAGCTAATATTTAACTTCTACAAAAATGAAAGAAAGGATATGGACTTGTGTGAAGAAAAAGTAATTAATGTTAGAAAAATTAACAAAGGACATGGAGATGAAGCTAAATTTACTTTCTCTAGAAGGATGTAAGTGTGATTGGAATTATCAAAAGATAGTAAAATTTTCATACGAAGAAATTAACATAGTTTCTTATTTATAGTGATAAAAATACAGTTATTAAGGATCAGGTAACCTTTCAAGATCTATCCATTAGAAAATAAGCACATTTTTGAACTACACAAGGAACCTACATCTTTAATGGCTAAGAGATAGCTTTCCTTGTGTACATTCCCTTGGGATCAAACATAGTAGAGTAGAAAGTCATACATCCTCTCTTTCCTCTAATAGTAATGTTGGGGCTAAGAGATTGATCTAGGATAGCTTTCATCCTAGCTTTCTCAATTTGTAGATATACCATTTCTTATATTTTCTCTTATTTCATGATGAACTCTAGAATCTTCTTTGCTTCTCAATGGTCCAATTAAATGAGTTGATCTAGATTGGAAAGAAAAGAAGAAAGATCATTATATCATTCATACTTTGCCATAAGCTTAAAAATTTCACGTGTGAGAAGAGAACCCAATTCTTGTTTAGTGCAAGTTATCCTATAATATCTATAACTCAATTCTTTAGCAAAAATATTGATTTCTCCTCATGTTAATAAGCCTCTAAAGTTTCAAGAAATCATAATTAGAAGAGGATGTCATGCCATAAATTTATCTTTTAGAAGTCATTGTGATTTCATAGGACTATAATAAAAGCTTTGATTTCCTAAAAATGAAACTTAAACTTGGAATCAAATATCAAAAGATATTTTTTTAAGTATTACGTAAGCATAGCAAAAGAAATGATTTCATGTTGAAAATTTTGATGTAATATGTTAAACAGAGTACAAGTGTTTGTGGTAAGTAGATCTTAGAAGTGATGTTAATTTATAATGAATCTAATCTCCTTCTAGCACCAAAAAGATGTTGCAATGAGAATCATCATAATAAAATTTACAATAACCTAAGCATCTCATAGCCATCAAATGGTTTAAAGATTATCTCTTTAAATTAAAAGGAAAATTGTAGATCATTAGAAGAGACTAACAATCTAAGGTATGTTTTCACTAAAGAGAAGTTAATTCTAAGTTATGATAATATATGGAAGAACATTTAAAAATAACTTTATCAATGTTGTTACTAAGCTTGGATACCAAAGTAGGAGCATTAGCATAAAGTTGGTAGAAAACTCTAACACTTTGTTAAATTTCATAGATGAGGTTCTTTTTTAGATTTTTCAAATGCTAGGTCATTCCCTAGATGTGATGCATAGTAGTTAGATAACTTCAAATAAACAAAGATCTAGCTTTTTATAGAAGCAAATGTAATTAAATAACTCATTTAGCTAACCCCATCTTATTGGGACAATGCTAGAAAGATGATGATGATCAGTGTTTAAAAATGAAGTAGATGTGGCATAGCAAAATAATGTATTTATGATGTAATATTGCTACCATTATGCAGAATGAAATAACTAGAAAATATAGATTGTGTGTACAGTAGAAAAAGAAAAGGTGTATAGAAAAATAAAATTAGATCTAGAAAACCAAAGGTAGACCTTACATCTGGATAAAGTGATGGTAGAAAATGTACCACAAACAAATACACTTAAAAGAAGAGAAAGGAATACTAGAATTAAAAAGATAATAAAACAAGTAACCAAGAGGAAATCTAGTAAAAAATAATAATGATCCTTGATATGCAATTGGGGGTTTAGGAGTGGCTAGTAAGAAGCTATATTACCCTAATTCGCTTACTGGTGCATGTGTCTAATAAGGAGCTCAACCAAAACGTAGGAGCTGATGTAGATGAGAAATAGCAAAGTAGAAAGAAGGGTTAAATCAAATTTATGATTAGATGTAGATCTAATTTAGATCACCATCTTAGAATGATAAAATGATGTAGATATAATGTTCTAGAAAGGTAAGCAAAGGGGAATCAAAAGCTTAATGTGGCTAAAAGTCGTTAGAGATATTGATATTTGCATAGAGAATTATTAGAAGTTCTTCTTTGATGAAAGAAACTCTATTTTTCTTGAGAATTATAGCTAATAATATTTTTCTAATTAGGGGTATACTCTTATTTATAGGTCACAAATAACTCATAGATCATGAGGGAATGATTTATTAGAGTTCGAAAAATCTTCTAGAAGCTTTTGAATAGGAGAAATAACATATGTAGCTATAGCAATCATCGAAGATATAGCTGGCATAGAAAAATGATGCTAGACCTTATAAGACAAATATGACACTAGATATCAAGTAAGAGAATGACACTAGATATAGAGTATCAAAAGTAATGTTGAAATTTCAAGTCAAGATTGATGCAGGAAATGACATCTAATGAGTCCTGATATCAGACCCTCGATATTGGATACGCGATATCGAAGATGCCAAAGTGATATTGGACATGTGATGTTAAAGCCTATCTCATTTGCCATAAATAGGAGACAAGGGCACTTGGTTTGGCATTAGTTTTTTAGTCCCTTAGCCAAACTCTTGTAGTTTTTCTATTCCAGAGTTAGAATTATTTCTGAGTGCCCACAGTAGGATTCATAAAGTGAACAAATCTTTATTCGAGCATTGTGTACCTGAGCACACCTTGTGTTCAGAAATAAAGATGAACTTTGTGATAAACCTTACATCATTTAGAATAGCTTAATTATTGCATTTCATGTTATTTACTATTATTTGATGTTTTCAATAGTTAATTAACATTAATTTTGTTGAATTATTAATTATCAACAAATTAGCACACTCAGCATGACCACTTTAAACATACGTGGAACGCTTGGTAACCCAGTGATGATTAGCATTTGATAACCCCAATAGTGTTACATTGGTTCAAGATGTGTCTGGAGAGTGGGAACGGATGCTGGTGTTAGGATTTGATTCACATTAGAGTCATAAAGATCCATTAGTTAATTAAATATTTTCATTATAAAAACTTAGGAGATTAAGATAAAAAAGTATAAAAAACATAAAAATCATATATCTTGAGTTTACTTAACCATATAATTATACCTTACAAGTAAGCTTGGGAAGACAACGACTGCATAACTCATCCTTATTCTGTGTAAGTGCATAAGCACTTAATCCTTGGAGTTCGACCGAATCGTGCTTGAATGCTCATATTCGTATGGTTGGGCGTAGGGGTACCTCACTGCTCATCATTGGTGTCGTTGCTACGGATTTTGTTGTTTGTGCACTAATTAGAACTTAGGAAATCCTTCCATCATTGGAAAAAACCCTTAAAATTAGCTATCCTACAATTACCGGAAAAGGGTATCACACACTAAATAACCAATCATGTCTCCTTCTTCTTATGAGAGTGCTTCATCAAATAGGTTTGACACCATGAACAATCAGAGATGAGCTGCACATGATGATCCACCAGTGCCCCAATAGTTTCACATGGTATATGCTCATCTTGATGAGTATATACTAGACTTTACCTTTATCCTCCACTAGGATGAACAACTATGATGGCATGATTTAGAAGGTAACATAGTGTTACCTATCGATCGCTCAATCCCAAGCATGCTTATTTTTGCTCTCACACAAATCGATATGCAGCACTTACAATCAAAGTATGTTGTGCATGAACAAGATTCAAGATATTATCAACCCATGGAGGCACAACACCAGAGGGATTTGCAACAGGAGAGACATTACAAATCCATGAAGGGAAAGTGGTCTCAGGATGTCCCATATGTCCTAAGCAAAAATGAGGGTGGTGAACCTATCTTGGGAGATTTTCCACAAAACGATGTTCCTCTCGTTAACTCCAGTCAAGAATTTGTGTATCAGAATCTTTACTCAACTATTCATAACCCAGGTTCTGGTACCAACAAACACAAAGGGTCTGAAAAAGGAACACGAACACATGAAAATGATGGACATTCCAATCATAACCATGACCAAGTCTGTGACCACCAAAGAGAAGGTGACAGGCATCGTCATGGTGCCAGTCCTCCTTCCTCTTCACCTTCATCATCTACTTCCCCCTCTCCTTTGGGATCTGAACGCAGTCACAAAAGGAAAGACCATGAGGACAATGGTAAGTGAAATAGAAATAACAAAAAAAATAGTCAAGAAAGGGGGCAAGGGCATTTCAAAGAGACACATCATGAAAGAAGGGAGAGTAGGGAACAACATAGGCATCATAGATACCATAGACAGCATGATCATGATGAACCCCTACTTGTCACCCGAAGTATGTTAGATATAACAAAGGCTATTAGGATCCCAACAAGGCACCAAAAGGATAGTAGGATCAAAAGACGAAACATGAATAACATCCTATGATTTGAAGGGGGATACAATGCTGATCCTCAAAACCATTTACAAGAATTCCACGATGCATGTGCCTTACAGAATATAGAAAATGAGTGGAAAAAGCTAAAGTTGTTTTCATGGACACTGATCAAGAAAGCAAAAAGTTAGTACTAGTCCCTAGAACTGGAATCCATTTGTCAATGGAGTACCATGTTGGAGCTATTCAACGATAAGTATCAAACGTACTCCTGAGTGTCCAACATGCCTAAGCAAATCCAAGGATGGAAACAAGGAGGACACAAGCCCTTGGATGCTACCATGGATCGATATTATACATTATTACATCGTTGCCCTGGCCATGGTTGCTCACAAAAGGAACAACTACGTCATCTTGTAGATGGGCTTAGGTAAAAAATGTGAAGCACCCTTAGGACTTCAGCCTAAGGAAGGCTATCTGAGCTTAGAGCCCATCAAATATAAAGATTGTTGGAGCAAGTTGCCAAGGAGGAAGGTGAGTTGAGGAAACAAAAAAATGCAAAGGAGTACAATAGAGATCCTTCCCTTTGAAAGAAGGAAATTAGATTTTGCAAAGATGAAGAAGAGTCACCACTTGAAGAGATGGTGAATAAAAAGACCTTGCCCATTCAAAAATTTGCATCAAAAGTATCAGCAAAGGTAGATCAAATTTGGAACTCCCTAAATGATAAATTTTAAACTATTCTAAAAATAGTAGAGGATTCTAGAAAACAAAGTAGTGACTTTTAAACTATTCTAAAAATAGTAGAGGAGTCTAGAAAAAAAAGTAGTGACCAAGAGAGAAGGAAAAAGAAAGAAGCTGAGTATGCACATAACAAGGGTAAGGGCAAAGTTGTCGTCATTGAAAAGGTTGTGGATTCAAACACAAACAATGATGGTGGATGTGAAATTTATCAATATGACCATTGTAAGGGATGTTGCCCAGTAGTGTCACATCTACAAGAGTCTAGGGTGTATGCACTAAACCCATAGTTAAATAGATGACAAACACCCAGAAGGTTACCTTATCCTCAAGGTAACCCAAGACATTTCCACCAACCCTTGACATATTAAGCAAGTGGAGCTCCACCACAACCGAATGAACAATGTCAATAGTGGCAACACCCACAATCATGGGGAATGCCACTACCATGTCAACTTGACCCATACAGGTATTACATTCAGCAACTGATCTCTCCACGTGACTCTACTAGTCATGTCTCTCCTTAGCCTCACTACTAGACCCCCAAGTACTATAGAACTCCTTCTCCTAGGAGTGATGCTCCACATACGTACTATCCTTCTCATCTATCTGCACTTCTTCCACCCTCAACTCCATTACCACCTACTCCAACTATGCAAGGCAAGCTTCTTACCCAACTGTAGCAATGTAATGCTACAAGGGCTATCAACCCTCAACCTATTGTTGGTTTGGACAACCAATAAAAGAAGAGAAATTTCTTTAGAACCAACAGTCCAACCAAGTCCTTACAACCACAAGCGGCTAATTATCCAAACACCTCATTATCATTTGAATCTTCGAAGCTTCCTTTGAAACAAAAACCACACCCAACACATACTATCATGTTAACCCATGCCATCACTGATTGGATTAAAGCTAGCCATATTCCTAGGAAATTCTTTGATCCTAGAAGTTCTCTTATATATTTGCAAATCATTGGAAATGAGCCCTATAAAGCTCTTTTGGATTCAGGTTTTGGTGTTAATTTAATCTCCTAGGAAATGTATAGAGCCTGGAACCTACCTCTGCTAAAGAAAAGTAACATTCATCTAGAGTTGGCCGACCAATCCATCACTGTTCCATTGGGACTAGTGAAGGACATCGTCATCACTATTTGTGGGTGGTCGTATCCAGCCGATTTCCTAGTGATCCAAGTCAACAACTGTAAGGGGAACTTCCCAATCATAATGGGAAGAGCATGGCTAAGTATGATTGATGCGTGCTTAGGAATACATGATCTTTTCCTAGAAATATCAAAAGAAAATACATTTGGAAAGATCGAGAAGAAGAAAGTTCCATGCATCATATACAGTGACACAGGGTGCAACTGTGTGTAGAAGTCTTGGTTTGTACAACGCCTAACATTGCTTGCATTCAACCAGTGTGCACAAGTAACTGGCATGTAAAGATGCATGTATGTAGTAGCCACAACATAGGAAGGCACCTAGTGGCTAATAGTTGACCAAGAGATCAATTCAACTTTATGCATGGAACCAACTGAGAGCTTGACTTATGCCTATATTGATAGCATAGATGCATTAGAGCAAGTCCATTACCAATTTCCAAGTACTGACATCGAAAATATCAACTGGGGGAAGTTGGAGATCCCTGATGAGTTTAATCAAGAGCCCCTTGAATTAAAACTATTGCCCATTGGTATGGAGTATGTATTTCTCAAGAATGAAAAATCGGTAATCATTAATGATAAGCTCACTCCTCAACAAAAAGAAAGACTACTGAAGATGGTAAACAAATGGTCAAAAGCCTTTGCTTAGTCATATCTCGAATTAACTAGAATAGATCCTAGGATACGTCAACATAGAATTTACACTAACCCCTCTATGAGGCCTCAATGAGAACCACAAAGATAATTGAACCTAAAGCTTAAGCAAGTAGTTAAGGAAGAAATTCAATAGCATTTGAAGGCTAGGTTCATCTATCCCATTGTTGATAGTGAATGGGTCAGTTCATTAGTCATTGTACTTAAAAAAGATGGTAAAAAGAGGGTGTGTATAGACTTTAGGCTATTAAACATGGCAAAATTTAAAGACCATTTCCCATTACCATTCGTTGACCAAATTTTAGACACCATTGCAGGGCATTGCTACTATAGTTTTCTAGATGGTTACAATGGGTACAATCAAATTCAAATAGCACTAGAAGACCAAACCAAAACTACATTCATGAGCCCTTAGGGGACATTTGCATATAAGCAGATGTTGTTTGGCTTGTGCAATGCTCCAGCAACATTTCAATGTTTGGTTCTCAATATATTTCAACAGCAAATAGGAAATGGTATGGAAGTTTTTATGGATGATTTCTCCACCTATGGAGCAGACTTTGAATAAGCATTGGACCGATTAGAGCAAGTACTAAAACGATGTGTTGAAACCACCCTTAGGTTAAATTGGCAAAAAAGCCATTTAATGGTCCAAGAGGGCATTGTATTAGGGCATAAAATTTCACAAACAAGGATAGAGGTAGATCCTAAAAAAATTAAATTCATCCAAGGAATCACTCATCAACCTAAAACTATAAAAGACATCTCATCATTCCTTGGACATACTGGCTATTATAGACACTTCATCGAGAACTTTTCAAAAATTACAAAACTATTGGTAAAATTAACAAAGAAGGTTGTACCCTTTGAATGGACCAAGGAATGTCAGTGACCTTTCCAAACCTTGAAGTAGAAGCTCATAGAAACACCCATTCTACAAGCTCCTGACTAGTCCAAACCATTCCATATAATGATTGACACATCCAATTTTGCTTTAGGACTCATACTTACATAGTTAAATAACCAAAAATGACCCTATTACATTCACTATGCAAGTTAGAGTATTGTTGGTGCACAACTCAACTATACCACAACAGAAAAAGAGTTAATGGCTATGGTGTTTGCACTAGAAAAATTTAGGCACTATGTATTAGGCTATAAGGTATTTGTACACAGATCATAGTGCGACTTGGTTCCTTATGAATAAACCAACATTGAGCCCTCGCATTATACCATGTCTTGAGATCTTGTAGGAGTTTGATCTTACGATAGTCAAACATAATAGCACCGAGAATGTTGTTACCGATCATTTATCTCAGTTGCAATGGGATAACAAAGAGGACAAATACCCAATTTCTGATCACTTCCTTGATGAACTCCTCTTTGCAAGTGTAATAAAAAATAATCAACCATAGATACAAATTTGTATACTAGCATTCTTACTTATCTTCTCACAAAAGAAACACCACAAGGGTTGGATGTTAAAAAAAACAACAATTTCTCCACCAAGCCAAATATTTCATGGAAATCAACAGACACCTCTACAAGGTGTGTTCCGATGGCTTGGTCTAATGGTGTGTTCCTGATGTAGATCAATTGCAAGTTCTCTAAGATGCTCATGAGGATCCTTGTGGGGGTCATTACGCTGAGAGATGAACAGCCATTAAAATCCTACTTGCAGGATATTATTGGCCTACATTATTTTGGGATTCTCATCATTTTGACCAATCTTGTGAGTGCTGCCAACGTGATGGGGGAATGACTACTAGAACGAAGGGTCCACAACAATGGATTCAACCCTTAGAACCCTTCAACATATGGGATATTGATTTTATGGAGCCTATTACACTAATGTCCAATGGAAAAGCATACATTTTCGTTGCTATTGACTATTTTACAAAGTGGATAGAAGTAGTTGTTGTTACTGATTGTACATCATCTACCTTTGCACAATTTGTTCAACAACAAATTGTAAATAGGTTTGGCATGCCTCGTGCACTTATTTTACAGGTGTGACTTTTTAGAAATTGATGCAACACTTAGGAGTTGAGCATAAACTAACTACACCATATCATCCTTAAGTGAATGGTCAAGCTGAAGTCACCAATAGGGAAATTACAAAAATCTTGACATGCACCATTAGCAAATATAGGCGAGACTAGAGCACCAAACTGAACAATGCTCGTTGGGCATACTACTCCATGTGGAAATTCCCTATAGGCTATTCTCCCTATGAGTTACTGTATGGTAAACTTCTAACACTTCCTATCCAAGCTGAGCTCCATACACTAACTATAGCATGTGACTTTAACCTTGATGTCAGTTTAGCATAGAAAGAATGGTTAATAAATCTTAACTTGCTAGATGAAACCAATTAGCCACCCTGTCATCCAACGAACTGCATAAGCCTTCAACAAACAACATCATGACCTAAGCGTTAGAAAAGTCAAATACCAACCAGGAGATAGGGTTCTTTATTGGAATCCTACACATGTGCCACAACGAACTAAATTTCAAATGCTATGGAAAGGATCCTATATCATTCATGAAACTTTTCATTCAGGGGCCATGATGATCTATAAACCTGAAACCCAAATAAGAAATTATTGGTCAACATCCAACAAACCAAACCTTTCCATGAGCCTAAAATGGCCAATACTAACACTACCTCTATTAATGGACAACCCTGCTCATTATTTTGGATCTCACCCTTCCAACTCAGTCATGGGGAAGATGGCCACCAATGCTAACTATTCTAAGTCCTCAGTTTTTTTTGTCCTTTTTGTTTTACACATTTTTTATATTTACTTTTTTTTTTACACCATCATTAACATTTTTACTATTTCTTTCTTTGTTACATTTTGTTTGATTTATTCTCACTTGTCACATAACAAGCGCTCATGATGGTGGGTTGTACTATAATGGTGTTGATTGCTAATGTTTGGTTTTTACCTTTAACTTTTAATGTTGACACTAAGATATGGTTTATTTTGATAAAACAAGTAATGAGTCATTCATTCATTCAATTCTATGGTCTCCATTTGTTTTGGAAATGTATTGTTCCTTTTTCTAATCAACCCTATTAATGAATTGGTGGCTTGGTATTCTTCAAGCCAAGGAAAGATCCAAATGGATTGAAAAGGGTGTGACCTTAAGGGGATTAGACACATTTTTACTGGCTATTCTCTTGGGTACTTGGATGTTTTTCATAAGTTTTCCACCATTCCACTATTGACTAATATCAAGAAGTGAATGAATCAAATAAGTCTTTGCATGGTGTGGTTCCCACTTCAAAAAAAAACTGGTGGGAATTCAAAGCATACCCCTTAGACATAATAAAGGGACATGGGCTACAAGCACTAGTTATGGCACTAGAAAGACATGTTACCCATGTTTGAAGGTTACCTCTAACTAAGTCCCTTCCTCACTTCTTGCTTTTCTATTCTTCTCTTGTTGGAATGGTGGTGGCTCTGTGGAAGTATTCTTACTACTTCAATAGGATGGGTTGGTCAAGTCTATTGATGTGAGGCCACTGGATGTCATTAGTTTGAATCTAGATTTGAACTAAATTTTATTAAGTCACCTTAACCACATAATACACAAGGGACTTTACAGAACCTTGATTTTGGGATTTCATTCCATTCTCTTTTCTCTTTCCATATTGCTTCCCGTATTCTACCTCATTACTGGTTTTATGATTAGTCTATATCTTGGTCGATGCATTGTTATTATTTGGTAAATTCTTAATTATTGTCTCCATATGTCATTCCTAGAGCCTACAGACTCTTTGGTTTGTGGATTTGTTAGGGCATAAAGGGCATGAGCCTGCTTTAGGGAGGACCCACTGGCATTCTTTTTTGGTGTAATTATTAAGTTCTTTCCCTTAAACATTTCTTCCAATCAACTATTTCTTGTTTCACCCCATCTATGACATCCATTTTTCTCTACCCTTCTATGCATTTTTATTGGCTTCACTATTTTTATTCCTCTTATCTTCCTTTTTCTTCATTTTCCATCCTACTGCTACTAGAGATTCACTCTTAGTCGTGGGGGCCTGTTGAAATTTTTCCATTCCAGTACTTATCTCACCCCTACACCTTTGGTAGTTATGACTTACAAACCTCTAACCCAGTGTCTACCATACCCACAACCTAGCTAATGTGCTTCATATCAAGGTAAGGTATTAACTGCATTATATCTTATCTATCCTTACTAATTCATGATTTTGTTGTATGTGCAGATGGCGATCACATGAAAAATGGACTGGGATAGGAGCACTAAGGATGGACTAGAGCAAGAGCATTTACACAAGAAACAAGCTTGGTCATGTGGCCATGGATGAACAACGGTGTGTGCATTTTTAACATCAACAGCAACACACCTCATTTTATTTTTTCTCTCTCTCTCCTCAAGCTGTCAAATGAGGGTTTGGATGTCATCCATGTACAGTGTTCATCACAATCGTTATGAACACGAATGTTGTAATATGTTTGTTGATCCATTGACTGGGCATTTTGAGTCTGTCATTCCATGTCACCGTCAGTTGTCGTCAGTCAATAATTCCATACCTTTCCAATATTTTGTAAGAAACTTAAGGATGAGTTTTCATTCAATCATGAGGGTATGATGAGTCTCAATATTGGACCCTTGATATCGAGCCCTTGATATCAGACTCTCCATATCGAATACATGATATCGGAGATGCCGAAGCAATACCGAACATGTGATGTCGAAACCTATCTCGTTGGCCATAAATAGGAGACAGGGGAACTTGGTTTGCCATTATTTTTTTAGTTCCTTAGCTGAACTCTTGTAGTTTTTCTATTCCAAACTTAGAATTATTTCTGAGTGCCCACAGTAGGAGTCATAAAGTAAATAGATCTTTATTTGAGCATTGTGTACCTAAGCACACCTTGTGTCCGAAAATAAAGATAAACTTTGTCATAAACCTTGCAACATTCAGAATAGCTTAATTATTGCATTTCATGTTATTTACTGTTATTTGATGTTTTCAATAGTTAATTAACATTTATTTTTTTTAATTATTAATTATTAATTATCAACAAATTAGCACACTTAGCATGACCACCTCGAGCATATGTGGAACACTTGGTAACCCAGTGATGACTAGCATTTGATAACCCCAGTAGTGTTACACTGGTTTAGGATGTGTCTGGAGAGTGGGAACGAATGCTGGTGTTAGGATTTGATTCATATTAGAGTCACAAAGACCCATTAGTTAATTAAATATTTTAATTACACACACTTAGGAGATTAAGATAAAAAATATAAAAAACATATAAATCATATACCTCGAGTTTACTTAACCATACAGTTGTGCCTTACAAGTAACCTTGGGAAGATAATGACTGCATAATTCATCCTTATTCTATGTAAGTGCATAAGCACTTATTCCTTGAAGTTTGACTAGATCATGCATGAACCCTCATATTCATATGGTTGGGCATAGGGGTACCTCGTTGCTCATCAACATCCAACACTAAAACTAAATCCTAGAAGAGAATCAACAAGAAATGATGTCATAATTAACTTGAAACATCAATTTCACAATATTCTAAAGAAGATGATGATCATTAACATCATTTTTCATGACATAGAACATCGAAGTTAGAACTTTTGAAGATAACTTGAGTTATAGAAACTATAAAATTTACTTGGCACTCTAACTTATGAAAAAAAAGCTAAAGTAGATGCAACACTTGTACCATCATTGATTTACTTGATGTTTTAAATGAACATGGACCTTTAATTACATCTTTGATGACTTCAATGATATTCTCAAGGTCAAATGCAAGAACCCTATCATGGAAATGATTAAAATCTAAAACATTAAACATACAATAAAATGAAAAATGATCAGGAATATTAAGATCATATGCATTGCCATTTAATTTGGCACTCATCTAAAATGGATCAATCTTCTTGAACATGAGCTTAGGTATGTTTACATTCTTCAACCTTTCCTTATCTAAATGAAGCCATACATAGTTACCAACATTGAAGATCACCTCTTCTTTCCCAAGTTCTTGGTAGTAGCAATTTCATGGGCCTTAACTTCAAGATTTATCTTCACTTACTTATGTAAGTCTTGCATGCTTTACATAAAATTTGAACTAACATGAAGTTATCAAATTTCCTTAAGTTATTTTCCATCCTAGAAGCATAACCATAGTATTCCTCAAATGGATTATTCTCAATGCTATTATGGCAAGAGTTATTGTAATTGAACTCAACATATGACAAAAGATTTTCCCATATATTATGTTGATTCTCACAAAGATACCTTAAAATTTTAAGTAATTATTTATTTACAAATTTAATTTATCCATTACTTTATGGAAAATAGACACTAGAAAAGGATAATATTGTACTCAAAAATTTTCACATTGATATCCAAAAATGGCCTGTAAATTTTATATTCTTATTACTCGCAATATTCAATGGAAGATCATGTAATCTTAAAAAAATTTGGAAATTCAAGAGAATAAAATTACAAAACAAGGGTTATCATTAGGTTAGCATATAGCTATAAAAATTTAACAAATATCATGGATGAGTTCTTTTTCAAATTTTGTAGATGCTAGGGCATTCCCTAGAAGTAATGTGTAGCAATCACAAGGCCCACTTACTATGAAAAATAAGTAAGGGATTGCTAGGATGTCCTCTTTAAACAACATGCAACATCTTCTCCCAGATCTTATGAAAAGTAGATAAGGGTTCCCACATTAGGGATAGATGTGTGTAAAGAAGAAAGTCTAGTGATAGAAATTTTGGATGACAACCTAGAACATTGGTACTGTTAATAAAAAAAAAACCTCTAAAATTACTGATGCCATGAATGTGGACCTTTTGGTGTGTTTTGGTGTGCTCAAAATGTTAAGTTAAATGGGACAAACATTGTTTGTATGGTTGTATGATTATTGTGTTTGTAGGACTACGTACACAGGAAACTAAGATGAGCTAAAGAGGACAATGAACGAACTATCCTAAAGCTCAAAGGAGGAGGTCACCCACATGTCTTCAAAAAAACATCCAAAGAATGTGGACAAGGGCCTGATATTGTACAAGAAAATTGAACATCATTAAAGCATACGAAGACTAAGGTTGTGAACAAGGAATGATGCATTCATCATGTAAGAGAAAGTAAAGAAGGATGTCTCTGTGAAGCAGTAAACGTCTTGGCAGATTTGGAAAGAACTTAGACAAAGATGTCTTAAAAAATAATCAGATGTCTTTATTAGACAAAGACATCTTTCACAAGGTAGAGACATCTTTACAAATTGTAGACCAAGTCCAAAAAGACGTTTTCCACAAAACAAAGACATCTTCCAGCGTAGATACTTCAAAAAGACATCTTTCAAGAAACAAAGACATCTTCCTAGATTTGAAGGAAATTTCAGAGAAATGTCTCAAGCATGAGAAAGATATCTCCCATGACGATTAATGACCATTAGCTAGCCATTGCATAGGTTTTAACAAGGATTTCAAAACATAGTAGCTATAAGAAGAATTCACATGCATTGGAAAATGTACAAGCATTGTTGTATTCATTGTACAATCACTTGTAATCCTTGAATTCTCTATTTCTCCTCATTGTTTAATCATTTTGGCTTTGTAAAGTGTCTTGTACCTAAGTGTGCAAGGATTAGCAAATTGAGTTGCAATTATTCCTTGTAATTCTTCTCTTATTTTCCTATGAGGTTGATGTGCTTGAGCTTGTCAAGATCCTATGGGATTGAGTTGTTAGTGGTGTGATATAACACTTCAATGTAGAGCTCAAGATTGTAAAGGTTGTGAAACCACATTTCCAAGTTTGATGAGACCTTGGGGGGTTGAGTGATTAGTGCTACGGTACAAGAATCTAGATTAGGCCTTGAAGACTATACAAGATGTGGACCCTTCAACCATATTTTGAGAGCAATAAAGTTTGGAGGTGTGCTTTCAATCTACCCTCTAAGTGTGAAGTACCCAAGTTGGGGAACCATGTAAATTTTTGTGTGTGCTTTGTTTCATAAAGATTAAATTTGGAGAACTTATTCATCCTGCCTCCCCTTCCCACACCATCCCTCCCCCACCCCACCTTCTAAGTTCAATGATCAACAAGTGGTATTAGAGCTTAGTACTCTTCTCTATCATCATCAACTTCAAGAGTGAACAAATAGAGGATATATATTACACAAAGACACCCATGTTCGATGGATTCAACTTCACCTATTAGAAAGTAATAATGTAGGGATTCTTTGAATCTATGGAGTTTGAAGTATGGGAGTTAATTTTGGAAGGCTACACTCCACTTGTCAATGGCACCACTGGCATCATCAAGCCTCACAATAAATGGTCGTAAGAGGAAATGGATAAGTTCATGTTTGATTCAAAAGTAAAAAAAAATTTATATTGTGCATTGAAAAAATCTGAATTCAATAGGGTAGCAAGATGTAAAACAGGCAAAGAAATTTGGAAAACTTTAGAAGCTACTTATGAAGGAACCTCTATTGTTAAGTAATTCAAATTATTAATTTTGCAAAGTGAATATGATAAACTCAAAATGCAAGAAGGTGAGAAAATCAAGAATTATTTTTCTAGAGCTAATGATCTTGTTGTAGCCATTAGAGGAATAGAAAAAGACTTGCCCAAAAGCAACGTCATCATCAAAATGATCAGAACTCTACAATTGAAGTTTAGGCCTAAGGTCATAGCCATGGAGGAAATCAAAGATTTCTCAACTTTGAGATTTGAGGAACTTCAAAGTACTCTCATCACCTATGAAATGAATCTCATAAGCAAAGGAGTGATTCAAGAAAAACCTATTACTCTAAAGACTACCTCAAAGGAGAAGGAGGTTAATGAGCATGATGAGGATAATGAAGATGAGATTTCTCTTCTCTCAAGGAGACTACAATGATTACTTACAAGAAGAAACAAAGCGACGTCTCAACAACAACAAAGACCAAATTTCTTCAAAGGTAGAGAAAGAGGTAAAAATTTTTAAAATTCTTATAATCTAGATTTTTTTTCAATAGAATGTTAGATTTGTGGAGGAAGAGCCCATATGGCCTTCAAATGTTTTAGTGATCCAAATGATAGAAAAGTTCAGCCAAAGAATAGATCCAATGATGAGGAACTAAAAAAGACCAACTTTTATACAAGTTGGGATCATGATAAGCAAAGTGAAGAAGAAGCATGCAATTCTTCTAAAGATTCACATCTCACTTGCATGGCACTTACTGATGAATCTTCCTCACATATAGCTAAACAACATGGTAAGTGTGACGAGAGGTATAGTGAATTTAAAGAAAAAAAATTTCTCTTACATCATTTGATTAAGAAGGCAAAGAAACTAGTGCTTTCTAAGTTAAATGCTATTCATGCTAAAATGAAAGAAGAGATCTTAGATATAAAAGCTAATATTTAACCACTAACCTCTTGTAACAAGGATTGTAGCAAGATTCAAGATGAAGAAATTCCCAAAAATTAGGCAAAGAATTTAGAGGATGCAACACATAAAAATGCAAGCTCAATCCCAAGCATAATAAGGTTTGATAATTCTAGTCATAAGGATAATACTACTTTTATATGTAAAAATTATGGTTTTATGAAAACTCTTAACCATGATGAACACAATAAGATTAATGCTTGGTCTTGTCAAAAGGACTTTGGTAAGGAAATTGTGAAAGTACCAAGAAGTGAGACTGAAGAGAAGTGGAGTTTTGAAAATAATGCAAAAATTGATTCAAAGTTATATCACAAGGAAAATAAACAAATAGAGACATCATATACACGACCTTATGAAAGAGAACCTAAGGATGAGAAGGTACTTCATGATAGGGAACCTCATCTCAAACTCCATTAATCTTCTTAGTTTATCAATAAGCAAAGTAAGTCTCTATCTCTTTTCTTGCTAATTTATTAAAGATAATATATGAGAAGTCCTAAATTATCTATGTCTTAGATCAAAAATGTGAAATAAGTGTCTAGAGCATTTCTCTCAATCATTCATGATATTGATATAATTGGTCTTGTAAGAATTTCCTTTCAATCTTAAGTTTGATTCCTTGTCTTGCATTCACACTTGCTTAATTTATTTTGTCTTTGAGATGATTTTGCAATTTATTAGATAAGACAAACCTGTAAAATTTCTATCAATGTTGATGGTTGAAGATCTAGATCTACACAAATTAAGCTTAATGTTGATCTATAGTTTTAGTGTGTTTGTCATTTTTTCACATTGATTTTAAAAGCCCAATATAAGTAGCACATATGTAGGGGAAGCCTACATCTCAATCATCTTGGGGACCATCAATGTAGGGGGATTTCATGTACACTTTAGCCAAAATGCACATGAAACAACTAAAAGAGGTATTTATTGGGTCACAAAGTCTTGAATGGTTGTGTATTAGGATTTTAAAAGATACATAACAATATATGAATACTAATTGGTCTTGCAGCATCTATTGTTTGTAAATGATTGTGGTTGTTGTATTGACTTGTACTAAAATCAAAACATGCATGACTTTCATATTCTTTTGATAAATTCTTTTGGTTGAATCTAGAATTACATGATGCTATCTATTAGATCAATTTTCTTTTATCTTTGGTCTTTAGCATCAATATTTTTTGGTCCTAGTGGATTTTGAATTGATAGCCCACCTATCTAATGTTCAATCATAAGCTTAAGCATGAAGTGTCTATTTTTATGCAGAAAGTATTTGATATTATGATCAAGGTCATGATCATTTTTGGGTATCTGTGCTTTTAAATGAGTTATCCATTGAATAATTTGCTTTGAGATGTAGATTTTGGAAATTTGGCATGGCTAGTTTCAAGTTGTAGATTACTTTATGCTCATTTACCAAAATGAAGATCCATACTAATTTTGAATACAAATTACTTGCCCCTCAACATTCACATTTTACTTCAAGCTTAAATATTGGTTGAAAAACTTGGATCAGTTCTTGATATATGTGCAGCAACACTTGTAATATTCTTGCTTTCCTATTTGTATGATACTTTATGGAACACCTATTTCTACATGCTCTATATTTGATATTTTATATTTACTGACTATTTTTATGTGATCATATTTACACCAACATATTTTATTTCTGATCAATGTTTTTGGATGTTGCATTGCCATGAACAAACATTGGAGTATGCATGTCTCACTCATAGCTTTGACCTTTAAAATTGAATGTTGATGGTTCTTACTGAATTAATTACAACTCCTTGTTTTGGCCACAAAATAGCAATTCTCAATTTTCACAATCATGCCTTAAGTGAAGGATGTAGTACATTCCTCGCTACATTTTGAGTAATAACATTTTTACTCTATAGGAATGTATTCATCCAACATCAATGGTTAGAGGTCGTGCTAGCAATAGGCATCTTGGAAAATTTGGAGAGAACTTATATAAAGTTATCTTTAGAAATAGCTAAACATCTTTCATAGACAAAGACATCTTTCACAAGGTAGACACATCTTTACAAATTATAGACCAAGTCTAGAAAGATGTCTTCTATAGGACAAAGACATCTTCCAGACTAGAGATGTGACATCATGTCCCCAAATATTATGGCAAATGTCAAGTATATGATATATTAGACATTATGTATAAGAATAAAATATACCAGATGTGAAATATATGTGATATTCAACATTATGTATAAAGGCAATAATAGGAAAAATATAGAAAGATAAAGAAAAGAATGCTTTATTGATATGGAATAGCATATCCAAATCATGCTCTGAGAGTGTTCCTTGGGGTTTTCTTCCTTTGGTATCTATCCATTAGAGGCAATCCAGTACTGCCATCATGGTTAGGCCTATAACCCGACTAGAAGGAATGGCTAGTTCACTTCCTATCCCACTTCACCTAGCTTCCTGTGACTTGCTTGTATCAGCTCTACCACTCCATGCTAGCACAACCTCTAACCCCAGGTATAAAGGCCTTAGGTCAAACCTCCAAAGGTTACCTTAAGAGACACATTCGTTATTACAACATGCCTTTTCAAGTCTTAATTACAACTACCATTTTGGGTCTTGTTAAGATAACAACACTTGTTCTAAAGAGACACCATATTCATTAGATAGTAACATCATTTGGGAATGGGAATGTGACAAGAGACTTCAAAAAGACATCTTTCCATATTTGAAGGCAAATTCAAAGAGATGTATTAGGCATGAGAAAGATGTCTTCCATAACCATTACTGATCGTTAGATAGCCATTGCATAAGTTTCAAGAAGGATTTAAAAACATGATAGCTATAAGAAGACTTCATGTGCATTAGGAGATGTGCAAGCATTATTGTATTCATTGTATAATCATTTGTAATCATTGAATTCTATATTGATCCTCATTATCTAATCATTTTGGCTTTGTAAAGTGTGCTATACCTAATTATGCAAGGATCAGCAAATTGAGTTGCAGTTATTCCTTGTGATTCTTCTCTTGTTGTCCTATGGCATTGATGTTCTTAAGCTTTTTGGGTTCCTACAGGATTGAGTTCTTAGTGTTGCAGTACAACACTTCGGTGCAAAGCTCAAGATTGTAAATGTTGTGGAATCTTTGAAACCATGTTTCCAAGCCTGATATGACCTTGCAGGGTTGAGTGATTGGTGTTGTGGTACAGCACTCTAGACTGGGGCCTAAAGATTGTATAGGGTGTGGACCCTTCAACCACATTTTAAGAGCAACAAGTTTTGAAGGTGTGCTTGCAATCTACCCTTGAAGTGTGGAGTACCCAATTTGGGAAGCCGTGTAAATTTGTGTGTGTGGTTTGTTTCATTATTCATCCCCCCTTCTAAGTTCAATGATCCATAATGGAAAGATGAAGAATTTTCATTACCTACCTTCAAGAAATAAAATGAAAAAAAGAAAAAAGCTAAGGATTTATGCTAGAGCTACAAACTCTTGTACTCAAGAAAAGAAAATCATCAAAATGGAGTAGGAATCATTGTTGATTAATTTTTCAAAGATAAAGTGGTATAAGTAGATCACCATGATGATTAAATTATGGACATTAAACTTGTGCTTGGAAATAATATCATCAACATCATTAGTATATATGATCCACAAATTAGCCTAGAAAATTTGATTAAGTATGATTTTTGTGATTCCATGGATCATGCACTTCAAGAAATTTTCCAATAAGAAAGCATGTTCATTGAAGGGGATTTTAATGATCATGTTGGATCTTTGAAAATGGAATATGATAGGATTCATGGAGGACAAGGATCTGGAGAGCATAATGATATGGGACATTTACTACTATAATTTACAAGTGTCTATGACTTTGAAATTACAAATAATTATTTCAAGAAGAGGATGGAAGATTTAATTACATACAAGAGAGGTATGAATAAAGTACTAATTGATTATTTCTTATTGCTTAAAAGGGTTTAGGCCATATGTAAATACTACAAGGCCATACCTAAAGAGTGCCTTGCAACTTGGCATCAACCAATGATCATGGATTTAGCTATACAAATCTTTAAAGGTAGCATAGGAAAAGGGAATAAATGCATAGAATGATGGAATTCAAAAGAAGATAATATCACCTTATTCAAAGAGCAATTTCTATTAACCTCTTGGTATGTCAAAACCTTGGAAAATAGAGAATGTGGAAAATGTGCTTGTAAAATCTTATAGGACTTGGAAAAGATAAGATCCTAAAAAGAGCATGATGAGATCAAGGTAAGGAGCATGTTGAAATCAAGATGAGAGTTGAGTTGTTAATTTGTAATGATGAAGTCTCAACCAAGATTACAAGAGTTTGGAGAACTCATAGGAATGAATGACATCTAAAAGTCAATAGAAGATGTTCTGGCAGCTATCAAGTCATCCCAAAGGAATAGTAGATGTTCCTATTGAAAAGTCTAGATCTCAAGTGAGATGTCCTAGAAAAATAGTAGATGTTCCAAGTATAGTTAAGATGTCCCACCTATAAGTATCAAAAAGTTAGTGAGACATCCCAAGCTTAAATGAGACATCCCAACTAGCCATTTTCTAGTCATTGTATGAATTCCAATCGTCATTTAATAGTGAAAAAGACTAGAAAATAGATAATATCTTTGTGACAAGGATAAGTACTATTTACATGAATATTCCCTTCATTGTACACATCTTGTGAATCAATTTGTTCTTAAATTCTTTATCTTTTGTGAGTTGAGTATTATAATTATTGAAAGCCTCAAAGCAAGAAATCTATAATTTGAGTATATTCTCTTCTTGATCTTTCTTATCTCCCTTTGTAAGCCTTGCGGGGTTGATGTGCTTCTTGCAAGAAAAAATTTGTTAAGCTTGTTGGGATCCTATATGGTTGGGTTGTGTTTCTTAAGAGAAAACACCTCATGCAAAGATTAAGTTATCGTAAAGGTTGTGAGATCCTTGAAACCACATTTTGAACTTGTTGGAACCTTGTGGGGTTGGGTGTGTTTCTATGTGAAAACACCTCTTCTAAAGCTCAAACTTTATAAAGGTTATGGTATCCCTGAAATCACATTTTTGAAGAAACAAAGTCCAAAGGTATGCACAGATTCTACCCTCTGAGTGTGAACATACCCAAGTTGACAAATCATATACATCTAAGTGTGGTTTTCATTTTAAATTAGTGGAACTTATTCAACCCCCCTTCTAAACTTTTGATCTTTAAGTAATATTAAAGCTAAGTACTTCCAATTTTAAGTGTAACAACTCAGGAGTAAATGATAGAAGGAACATCATACACCAAGCCATCAATGTTTGATGGCATTGACTTTATGTACTAGAAGGTTCTAATGTAAGGATTCTTTAAATCCATGGAATTTGAATTTTTGGAATCCATCCTAAAGGAATGCACACCATCCATCGATAGTACTACAAGCATTACAAAGCCAAGAAGCAACTAAACTTAGGATGAAAAAGATAGGTTTATGTTTAATTCCACAGCTAAAAATTGTGCTTATGTAAATCTAAGTTCAATAGAGTAGTTGGGTGTAAAACTATAAAAGATATTTGGAAGGTTCTAAAAGCTACTTATGAAGGTACATTTGTTGTTAGATAATCTAAGCTTCTAGTTTTACAAAGTGAATATGATAAATTAAAAATGAAAGAAAGAGAGAAGATCAAAGATTACTTTTCTATAGCTAATGACTTAGTTATAGCTATCAGAGGGATAGGAAAGGATTTACCCAAAAATAATGCGATCATCACAACAAGTAGACTATAAAACTTTGTAAAAATAAGGACCTATGGTGAACTATTTTGTTGATTATCTCATATGAACTTATGTATTATCATGTAACAACATGTTTTCTTTGTCTTATTTTCATGTTCTCTTGGATTTATGCTTATAGGATGAAGCCTGAAGTCATCACAAAGATGCAACTCATTATAGCAGCAAGTTACAATGCAACCTTGATGTGTAAGATTTGGTTAGCTTGTCATGTCATGCCAAGAGTGCTTATTCCATTTTACTCCCATTATTTCCCATTTGATCCATCCTCCTGTAGCCTAATTGTAACCTTCCTTATATTGAAAATAAATGTTGACCTATACTTGACACTCATGCAATATGATCATTTGATATCTCCTTTGTCATGCTCCATCAAGTCCAATGAATGTAAAAAATCTCATTCAATAGGAAAACCAAACCAAACCTAGCCTTGGCAATGAAACCTAAGGAAGGTTTCATCCCCAAAAAATAAAAGAAATTAAGAAGCAAAAATAAAAGGAAAAATACCAAGAAGATGAAAGGCTAGTGAAGCCCAAAAAGATAAACCAATAGCTCCAAACATGCAAAGGGAGAAGACTAATTACCAAAGAAGCCTTAGAGTGGAGTTTTGACTCCTCAAGAGCATTACTGAGTGACCAACACTTCGAAGTACAAAGCACAAAGACCACATTGATTAGCCAACATATCAATGCCATCACCATGATCATGATTATTAACATATGGAATTCATTGTTAAACCTCATGACCATTTTCTTGTAGCCAAATACAACATTTATCCTATATCATCTCATCACAACCTTTTCCCATTATCACAAGCACTCTTTAGCATGGTTCGACACTATAGGATCAAGCATGGAGAGGAAATGTTGGGTGTGGGCCTCTAGTGATATTTTGTATTATTTGTTGATGTCTCTTGGGTTAGTCTTCAAAACATCAACAAAGAGGGGCCAATAAAACACCACTAAGAAAATTCATGTTATAACTTGTAAATCTTCACCCTACAACTTGATGCAAGATTTTATTTTAAATGTAAATTTTTTCCCCATGAGCTGCAGTCTTACATACTTTAGCTTTTTAAGGTTGAAAATGCCTCATAAATTGTTATTACCTCACTTCCAAAGTGGAAAAAGTAATTCCATGTTTATATTTGGGGTTGGAAAGGATAAAAATGCCTTAGGGACTACCAAATTCAATGTTTTCATTAGTTTTATGATGGTTATGACCTTTACTATGCTAGAGTTGCACACACCTAGCGTTGGAGTTGTTAGGTTTTCTATTTTCCTAGCAATGTCCAATGTAGTCATCACAACTTCTAGTAGTTGCAGCATGGCTAATGTAGTCATCACAAATTTTCATCAATCTTTACATGGCCAGCATAGTCAGCACATTTTCCAAAAAATTTCAACAATGCCAGCGTAGCTCTCCAGGGCCAATGTAGTTCAGGTGAAGCTAGCATACTAACTATAGTTCGTTAACTATTCTTAGTATCACATGTGGTTTTGATGACCCTAGTGTGTTAAAATTGCCACAAATGGATAATTACACTAAGAATCATGGCCTATTACACCTACAAACAACACCAATTTGTCAATAATCATGATAGAAATTTGTAGCCTAGAATCAACAATCTTAAAGCCTATAAATACAAAACTTGAACATATTATTTAGGTTTCTAGGTTTCAAACATTTTTTCAACTTAACAACCTTTGTAACCTTGAGAATTTTGAATCCATTTGGCATTTATAAGACTTTTGAAGTAGATTGGTATCTATTGAAGCATCAAAGAGTCTCAACGTAGTACCATTGCAACAAGAGTCAAGCACCACCATTTACACCACTGGTAATCAAAGTTGTAGATTCAAGTGAAAACCTACAATGAGTTCTTAGTGATTAGAGTTGAGAAGTACCTAGATCATGGAGTTTGACTATGGAATACAACCTTCCAGCTTCAACAAGCTTCAAGCTCCATCCAAGCAATCTTCTTATGCATTTGAGCATACAATTTGTACTCTTTTAAACTTTATATTTTAAGCATCTTACTTTTTTAATAAAGTGTATAGTTCATTTGTTATACAGAATTTATTTCAAGTTTAATATTTATGTTTATTTTCTATCAAATCTATATTTTCATTTTCATTTTCCTCCATTTACATTCTTCAAGTCCCTGGGTGATCAACCAAACCATCCAAGGCACCTTAACTCCTCTTTCTTGAAGGGCCTTGGGATTCAAGGTTAAAACTATTTTAGCACCTAGGATTTTTGATTTTTCTAGGGATTGCATTTTTTTTTTGGTGCAACAAACGTTAAGGAGTTTTATCATCTCTACTAGAATAATTGGATGATGACTAAGTACCGTTACAAGTTATCTAACTTGAACATGTATGTACCTCACATACATTTGAATGAGAAGTCCAAAGTCAACCATTTTATTCATGTCTCTTTTCATCCATCAAGGATAATTTGTTTTCTCTACACCTTTAGATGTATGAGGAGAATACTTGTGTTTATGCACTAGATCTAGAGTGCAATCAATTGGTCATGTTCTTAGAAGAGGGATCAAACCTCATCTAGATGGATCTAGAGTGCAACTTAGCATGATTGATCTTAGAAGAGGGATCAAACCTCATCTAGAACATCTAGTAGGTCTAAGTGGACTTAGAGATTTAGTTTCAGTAACTAGCAATAGAAAAAATGACCTTAGTAGTAGATAGTAAGTGGTTGGACCACTCGTGGGTCCATTACTTGCTATGCTTTTGGAAAGACTAGGCATGTTCATAAGGACTACCCCAACTGCCATAACTATAGTCAGCAATGTCATAAGAGCTTCAACTATGCAAGGATTTTGGAAGGTGAAGGTCATCATCAAGGTGGAAAACCTACTAATGGCTAAGGTGATGCTAAGATGCATGCACGTGTGTATGACTTGATGGATCAGCCAATTGATGCTCATCCTAATACCCTGATGAAGGTTGAAGGTATGATTTTTAATTTAGCAATTTTGGTTCTTTTTAATTCTAGTGCAAGCAATTCTTTCATTAATTTACACATAGTTGCATGTTTAGGTTTGGCATGTCAATGTCCTAATCAAGCACTTATTGTTAACTCCATTGGTGATTGTGTGCTTACTATGGATAAAATCTACAAGTCTATATTCTTGGCAATTTAGAATGCCACTTGGTTTAGTGATCTTCACATCATGAACCTAGGAGACTATGATGTTATCTTGGGTATGAATTGGTTTTCTCATTATCATGGTATCTTGAATTATTATTACAAGATACTTTTCTTAGTAATAGATAATGAAATTTAGATGACAATGCATGCCCAACTATGAAAGGTTAAGTTGGATATGGTGTCTTTGAGATTTTTTAACCATTTTTTTGAGGATAGATCATTCTTGTTTTGCTATCTCAATGAGTGATCTTCCTTTATCACTGGAGATTAATCAAATCCCTATTGCTCATGAGTTTTCTAATGTTTTTCATTTTGAGTTACCTAGCCTACCTTTAAGATGTGATGTTGAGTTTGATATTTCTCTCAAACCCAGTGCTAAATATATCTCCAAGATTTCACATAGGACGTTCCCTATTGAGTTAACCAAACTAAACATCTAGCTTTAGGAGTTGCCTGATAAGAGCCTAATTAGACCTAGTGTGTCTCCTTGAGGTGCTCTTATCCTTTTTGTAAAGAATAAGGATGGTAGTATGTGTTTATGCATTGATTATTGAAACTTGAACTAGGTAACAATGAAGAATAAGTACCTTTTGTTACACAGATGATTTGTTGAATTAGTTAAGGGAAGCTTGAATATTCTCTAAAATTGATCTAAAGACAAGGTATCATTGAGTTCGCATCAACAAGGAGGATATCCCTAAAATAGACTTTAAGATAAAATATGGAAATTATGAGTTCTTGGTTTTTTCATTTGGACTTACTAATTCTGCTATAGTATTTATGCATCTTATGAATAGTTTCATGATACCATACCTAGACCAGTTTGTAATCATGCTCACTGATGACATTTTAATGTACTGTTCATCCAAGGAGTTACATGAGCAACATCTGAGGATTATTTTTAGACACTCAAAGAACATCAATTGTTTGTCTAACCTTCTAAGTTCTCTTTCTAATGCTAAGAGAGTTAGTTCTTAGAAGATGTAGTTTTGGAGGTTGATATAGCACCAAACTCTAGCAAGATATCAATTATTTAGGATTGGTTTGTATCCAAGAATGTTAAGAAGGTTTGTAGTTTTCTTAGGCTAGCAGGTTATTATAGGAGATTCATTGAGAACTTCTCTCACATTGCTTTACCCCTCATGAAGCTTTTGCAAAAGGATGTTGGTTTCTTGTGGGACTCACACTATGAGGCTACCTTTGATAAACTTAAGAGTATATTGATCTTGATTACTATTTTGATTTTGACTACACCAGGTAAAATGTTTGACATTTATCCCAATGCATCAGGTCAAGGTTATGGGTGTATTCTCATGTAAGAGGATAAAGTGGTAGCCTATTCTTGATGATAGCTTAAGCATCATAGCACATGCTACCCCACTCATGACCTAGAGTTGGGAGTAGTAGCATTCGCCTTGAAGATTTGGTACCACTACTTGTTTAGAGATTAGTTGACAATTGGGATGGACACAAGTGATTAAAATATTTGATGAATCAACCTTAGTTAAACCTACATCAAATGATGTGGATTAAAGTATAGGTTGATTTTAATTTTACCATTCAGTACTAGATAGACAAAAGTAATGTTATTGTAGCTACCTTAAGCCATGTGGCTAGTAAGATCAATAGTTTGATGATCTAGTCTGATGTGGTTAGTGAGATTCATGTAGAGTAGCAATGTGATTCTTGATATGAGAAGCTTATGCATTCCAGTGATTTTTCTCTAGTAGTTGATGTGCTTGAATTATTTCATCATAAGGATCAAGTATATGTGCCTAATTTCTTATGACAACATTTCTTAGAGAAAGCTCATCTTAGTAGGCTTCAGATGCATCTATGTAGCAACAAGATATACTAGATGCTAAAGAGGCTATATTGGTGGTTAGATATGAAGAAGCATATTGGAGAATTTGTGGCTAGATGTCTAGTTTTTTAGGAGGTTAAACTTGAGCACCAATGGCAAGGTGGCTACTTGCAGTCTAGAGTGAAAGTGAAAGATGATAAATATGGGTTTGATTACCTATTTTCCTTGTACTAGGGATGGAAAGGATGTTATTCTTCTTGATGTTGATCTGTTAACCAAGTCAATACATTTCCAAATTATAACGATTTTAGCCAATGTGATGGATGTTATGCAATTATTCATCTCTAAGATTGTATCATTGCATGACATTCCTACCAAGACTATCTTATAGTTTGATCCAAATTCACTTCTTGATTTTGACATGTGTTTATGGATAGCTTGGCCACTAGGTTGAATATGAGTTTTATCTATTATCTACAAACCAATGGTCAAAGTAAGAGAGTCAACTAAGTACTAGAGGACATGCTTCAGTCTTATGCTTTGCATTTTTTAAATAGTTAGGATAGTCTGTTGTCATTGACAAAGTTTGCCTATAATAATAGCTATTAGGCTAGTTTAAAGGCATCACCATATGAGCCTTTATATGAGAGACCTTGTAAAATTTCCTTGTGTTGGAATGCAATCAAGCATAGATAGCATATCAGTTTTGACATAGTGATGAGGATGACTGAGTAGGTTAGGGAGATTCATGACCAGCTTAAGATAGCTTAATATTATCAAGCAAACTATACAAATTATAGAAGGAGACCTCTTAAATTTGTAGTTAGTGATAAGATGTTTGTTTGTGTCTCTTTACCAAAAGACTTGATAGATTTTGGTAAAAAAGGAAAGTTGGCACCTTATTACATTGGATCATTTGACATTCTTCAACACATAGAAGAGATTGCATATTATGTTGGTTTACCTCCATAGCTTTTGAGCATGCATGATGTGTTTTATTTCTCCATGCTACAAAAGTATGTTTTTGATCATAGTTGTATTATTAATTAGACTAGGATATGACTTTAAGCTAATGCCTCATATATGGAGCATCTCATTAGGATCATGGACCAGATGGAGTGTCAATTGCACAGTAGGATTGTGCCCATGGTAAAGATCTTGTGGAGCTATCATGATTCTCAAGAGATCACTTGGGAGCTTAAGTTCAATTTACATTCTTTTCATCTTGAGATATTCTAGGAGAAAGATTCTTAAGGGAGGGAGGGAGGATAATATCCTTGGAACATATAATTCTTATTGAGTTTATGATGCTTATGCTTCCATATGTATTACGCATGTTATTAATTTGGTTTATTTTCTTAAGATGAGCTATAAGATGCTTGGATGTATTAATGTTATTATACATCATTTGGTAACTATGTATCTTTACATATTTATATGTGTATATTTATTACTATTTAGTAGAACTAACCTCATTGTTGAGTGTGGTAGCATTTCTTGAGGATTAGTTGGGAGCATGGTATGACATGTGATATATGGTTTGCTAGGTTTATTTAGACTATATTTGATGACCTTGTTTATTATGTAGTGTTGGTAGCTACATGTATAATTTTTAATTTAGATTAGCTGTAATTTATTATAAGAGGCATATTAGGATATTTTGAAAATAATGGTTTTTAGAGGCATTTTCTTTATTGATTAATTTAGCATGTGTGGGAGTTAAATCAAAATAGAGGAAATTACTTGTGGGATGGGAAGGATTAGTGGTAATACTCTTTTACTTTAATATTTATATTGGTAATTGGTTGTTCCTTCTATTTCATGTTTTTTTTTGTTAATCTCCTTCATAACTTCTATGGCTTTTTCTTTTCATACACTTTGACGATTGAAGTTGGTGGAGGTGCTACTTGATCGTAGATTGGATGTGCTATTACTTGAATTTTTGTTGTGTTCCTTTCCTTTTTTATGGATTTCTTTTTGTATATTTGAAGGTGATTAATCTTGGCTACCTTTCCATTTATGGTTGTAGGTTTGTATACATTCATGGGATGGGTTTTTTATTATTAAATTTCATACCATTATGGTGATTTTTATGGGTTGATGGGCATTAATTTGAATGATTGTGATGTGGGTTCTACAGAATTTTGTGCGTGTGATACAAGTTTTATAATATTATTATTTCCATCAATTTTAGGTATTAGTTTTGTAAGAATTTTCCAATAATTTTTTGGATTTGGATTTTGCCGATTTGATGATTCTTTGTTGGTTGCAATAGAATGTTGAAGCTATTGTAATTATTGTTTGATTCTATCTTAGACTTAGAGGTGGTAATTTGGTTTCATTTTGTGGATAGCTTGAAGTATTGAAATTTCCATTTGTTTTTGATATTTTACTCAGATTTATTCTTTCCCTTTTTTAATTTTAAGATCTTGTCATGAGTTGTTAGGATTTCCTATTCTTATAATGATTTTAATTTAATCCCTTTTCCCATTGTTCATATTGTGATCTCAATTATAGGGATGTGAATCTTTTCATTTTAAGATTTTCAAGCTTCATGTTTATCAATTTGAGTTTTCCATACTAGTTCAATAATTGAATTACTCTTACTCTTTACTAGTTCTTATTCTTACGTGGTTGGTATCCTACCTATGATTTCCTTGTCATTTTCCATCATTTTGGTCCTTTCCTAGTTGAATTCTTACCTTTTCCATCTTATCTTAGATGCCTGTGTTCTTGAAAAGATGTCTTTCCTACAAGCTCAACAACCTAGGAAGATGTCTCATCTTTCCTAAAGATGTATTTGTAGAGATGTCTCCATCCTATCAGAGACATCTCTCACCTACTAAAGATTTCTCTTCTCTTTTAGAGATGTCTCACTTAAGACATCTTAACTTTGTTAGAGACATCTTCTAACTTTTGTAAATGTCTCACCCTGACTAGAGATGTCTCCCCCTAAGACATCTCTAGCTGGCCAAAGACATCTTTAGCATTCCATAAATGTCTTTCTTAAAAGCTCAACTATGCAATAAGCTTATTCTTGGTGATGCTTGATTGCCTAGTTTTTTCTCAAATTTGGTTTTCTTGATATCTAAGCTTTCAAAAACCTTGTTTTGTTAAATTGATTAAGGATCGAGAACATAGAAGGAGGGATGAATAAGTTCCCAATAAAAATCATACCTGCCATACAACACACAAAATTTTACGTGGTTTCCCAACTTGGGTACTTCCACACTTAGAGGGTAGAATCTGTGCATACCTCCAAACTTTGTTTCTCTATCAAATGTGGTTTGAAGGACATCATATCCTATACACGCACTAAGCTCCACACTAGAGTGTTTTGTCGCTGCAAAACCACTTAACCCTGTAAGGTTCCAACAAGCTTAGAATGTGATTTCAAGGATCCCACAACCTTTACAAAATTTAGCTCTACTCCAAAATCTCTCAATCCTACAAGATCCCAACAAGCTCAATACAAATTCCTTCTCGCAAGAAGTACATCAACCCAGCACAACAATAAGAAAAAGAAAAGATACAAGAAAGAATGTAACCACAATTACAAGTCCTTATTATTAAAGCTCAATTTAACATATAACCAAGTATAGGATGTTAAAATAAAGGACAAGAGTACAAGTGCATAGATTAGACAAGGATTTCTTCAATGTTGATAACACTTGTACAATTTACAAGAATTTTCCTTTTTCTTATAACTTCGAAGTTTTGAAAAATTCCTTGAAATTCATGCAACAACTACCCAATGGCTAGCGTAGATGTCTCCTTTGAAGTTAGGACATCTACCTGAGGGCTACCTCAATTCTAAAGAGATGTCTCATTCTGAAGTGGGACATCTCTATGGAGACATCTACTATTTTTGAGAGATGTCTACCTATGATTTCTTTCTTTTTGATAGAGACGTCTACTGTTTCTTGAAGACATCTCCTCAACTCTTTGAACTCTAGTTCTTGAGGCTTTCTCTTATTAATTTGGCTCATCTCAATCCTTAGATCATCTTCATTTGGTTTGTAGTCTTTGGTTTCAATTCATGCTTGTAAATTCTCTCATCTTGGCTCATAAGGTCTTCACTTAGTCAACTCATTGTAGATCTTATTTTCATTGAGTCCTTAATCCTTATGTAGAGTTCTTGTTCATGTCTTGTAAACATATCATCCATAACAAACATTATTTTTTCACCAATTTTCCTAAGGTTTTTCCATAAAAAATGGTCAACAACCTTCCCCTTTTTGGTGATGTCCAAAACTTTAAAAAGTTGGTTAGATAATTAACAATTTAAATGATAGCAACTAATAAAGACTTTTGAGACATATGAATTTCAATGGCAACCAAGGTTATCCCTAGGTAAGGCTCTAAGTCTCAAGGCATAGAATAGATATCAAGTGAAAATAAAATGAAAATCAAGATATTTCTAACCATACTATTAAGGTAAAACCTGTCTCAAAAAAATGTAACAAAATACACAACCATGAAATAGAAGGATAATATGATAAACTATCCACAATGCATACAACCATAATCTGTCCATAAATTACCCATAGTACCACAATACATAGCCACTGATATATCCTCAATCATGTACAAAAATCACATATGTGCATATAATCCACATCATCAAAATTGTACTAGTCTCCCCCTTTTTGAACCTCATCAAAAAGGAGAGATCTCCTAAAAAGGATAATCACTAACCTCAATTGTATCATTTGAATCCTCATTAGAAGCAATTACAGCACAATAAGGTCTATAAGTCTCCTTCTCATCATCATCACTAATGGTACTAGCACTAAAGACAAGCTGCTCATCATCATTATTTGAAGATGGCACCTACATCAGAACTCTCCATGGACAAAGCTTCTCTCAAAAGTGAGATGAAGCTAGTGGATCCTACTAGGATGGAGCCTACTAAGAGGATGAGAAAGCATTCTTCCTCTAATAAGTAATGGGATTGATAGGTCTCCATTGAGAGAAAGTCCAAAAGATGCTCTTCATAGCTTGCTACTCAAATGTCTTCATAGCATCATCAAGATGATGAGATCTAGAGCCAATCATCCCAATGGTACAAGCACGTGGCATAAGTAGCTTCTTCAATGAAGACCTCATCTAGCTCCCAACTGATTTGGACCTTCTTAGTAAAGGAGAGGTCTGAGACCTCATCTTCTTTTGAAACTTTTGTGACCTAGTGCTAGTTTCTACTTCATCAACATGTGTTGCGCTCCTTTTTTTGAGTACTCACTAAGGCTCCTCTTGCCTTTAAGCAAAGGCATGTTTGAAATGAAAAAACCTCTCTATCAAATCAAAAAACTGATGAGGTGAGGATGTCCAAGGATTCTCTCCTTGGTGAGCAAACCCAATTTGTCTTGATAGAGAGTATGATCCAAACCCAAGAGTTTTCCTATGAGAATACAATAGAGAAAAAATGCTTGGGCTAGTAACAAATAATTATAGCATCCACATTTTACAATGATGATGTATAAAATAATTAGGGAGAGGATGGAAGCATCCAAGGCCATCTGACTTCTATAAATTCTCCCACTATGAAGAGATACTAACTCCCCAAATAAAGCATCACAAAACTCATCTTGGGAGATAAGAATCACACCATTTGTAAAAATGTCACTCATGGAATGAATGGTAAATTAAAATACATAAGTACTAGAAATCCCATGGATAGCATTAACAACTTGAGGGGAAACATCTATAAGCAAACCCCCAACCATAGTAGTAAACACCCCAACAAAAGCATTTGTAATGATAACGTTATAGTAAAATTCTTTGATGAGAATTTTGAGCATACAAAAATTCATAGAAATGAAAGTGGCCCAATTCAATACTTGGAAGAAACTCATCAAATCCTTTTGTCTATGTTGTGGGAAAGAAAGAGAATGCTCAAAGATGATAGAAATGGTTTGAGTTACCTCAAATCAATACTAGACACTAACTAATCTGAATTTAGGATTGCAGATAGTGGTAGTGCTAAAGGAAGCTCCTTTCAACTTCATATTTCTCTTAGGTGGTGCCCTTGACATTGCTACCTTCCTGTGGACCATGGATGTTGAAGAAATAGCACAACTCACAGCTACAATTAAAACCCTAGTTGTCTTCCCTTAGACATCTATTCTTAGATGAATCAAAAATGAGGTTTTCATTTCTATAATAGTGCTAAATGAAGGTTTCAAATGAAGAGATAAACATCTCCTTTGAAAGATAGATGTATATGATGCACTTTTAAAATACTGTTAGACATCTCCTTTGAAAAGTAGATGTCTCTACTGTGACAAAAGGAAATATACGTAGACATCTCATTTGAGAAGTAGACATCTCTTAGGAGATATCTTCAAAAAGGTGTCTCAGCAAGGTTGAGTCTAGCAAGATAAGGCTCAGAGATGGTTGCCAAGGATTATAGTCTTAAAAGATAGCAAATAATAAATAAATAAAAATTTTACCTCTACTTACCTTCCTTGCTAAATAGGAAAAGATGTCTAGGAAGCTTGAGAATGATATCCCTCTTTTGAGGTATCTCCTCTTATACAAATTTCATCTATTTCTAAAGACTAAATCCCTTTGACAAAATCATTTGAGAGGATTTTCTTGTTATCATCTTCCTTCTTCTTAATTCTCCATACCTTCCCCATTCCCTTGCCCTTTATCTTATTATCTTGTAAAAATTTCTTTCTAGACATATTTTGATAAGACCAAGTTGTTCTGTGATATGTCCAAGTATTCATATGATAATACTTCAAATTACAATCCCATTTCTTATGTCCTAATTTATTATTGTAATAGCACCTGATCCTTTTATTTAGATAGAAGTTATTAGATCCTAAAATTACCTTTTGGCTAAATGAAGTGATAGTAGTTACCTCAATATTTAAAGGAGCCTCCCATTCTGATACTTTTTGTGGGGATGTCATGAGCAGTGAGGTATCCCTACGTTCAACCATACGAATCACAAAGCGTTCACGTGCTATCCAATCGAATTTAGTGGACTTTAACATTTCTGGTGCACAAGTCCTTTAGGAAGTGAATCTAACCTTAAGGTCAACTTCCTCCTAATTACACTTGTGATGTACGTTGGTATGGTTAAGTGTAACTGAGACATCCGATTTTTATCATTTTATGTTTTCGTAGTTTGGTGCTTAAAATGTAGATAGAAGGAATTTGATTAACTAATCTAAATTAACTAATTCACTAGCATTTAACTAATCCTAACGTAAGCATCTAGTACCACTTTCTATACATGTCTTGAACCCATGTATCTATTGCTAGGCGACCAGGTGCTACGCTACTGGGCATACCAAGCAATAACACTACTGGGATTACCAAGCGAAAATGTGTTACGCTCNGTGCTTGTAGTCGACTATAAATACGTGCTTGCAGCTTCATTTATGACAAGTAGAGAGAGTATTTGTAGTAAAGCTCTTGCATTTTTTCCATTTAAAAATTAAAATTTTTTCTTGAGTGCCTGCAACAAGAGTCATTGAGTGTACAAATCTTTATTTGAGCATTATTGTACCTTAGCACGATAGTATGTGTAGCAATAAAGATAAGCTTTTTGATAAAANCAGGCACTCAAGAAAAAATTTTAATTTTTAAATGGAAAAAATGCAAGAGCTTTACTACAAATACTCTCTCTACTTGTCATAAATGAAGCTGCAAGCACGTATTTATAGTCGACTACAAGCACTATGTTGATGAGGCCATGTTGACATATGATATGATGCATCAACTAGGCCTTGTCAATGAGGCCCATATGATGAGGTCATGTGAATGAAGTCCTGTTGACACAACTGACAAAATGTAACTTGTCATACCTCCGTGACTAAATGAAAACTTGTCCTCAAGTTCTTTTACAAAATTGGGAAGGTATGGGATTATTAACTAACTTTTCTTCAACCAAAACAAACTAACTAACTTGAGAAAAATGGAGTGCTTAGGTGTATGGATCAACACATTACAAAGAATGAAGGTGCTTAGGAGACAACATTGAACACCATGACTTAAATCTTCAAAATTGAACAGCACGTTCCATGATGGTGTGAAGCTTGTTGGAGAAGATTAAATAGTCCTAGGCGATGGTGGTTACTGAGGCTCTGAGGAACCTTCATTGGCTTCATGCATGAGCGATAGTTGAGGTGGCTACAATTTCCTGTTTCTAGTGCAACTTCAAGTGAGAGGTGAAAAGCATCTAACAATGCTTTCATTTTCTCCTCCTTGCTCCTACGATCATGCATCATCCATGCAACTTCCCTAATGTGGGTTGGAACAAGCACATCCCAAGGACATGAGATCATTGGAAACAACTCCTTTGCATCGACAACCCAGGCAACGAACTATTTGCATTCAATGTCAAATGCCCTAACTGTGTTCTTCAGCTCTTGATAGTCCTTCATCCATTTGGCTAGGTTCTCAATAATAGATCATTGATCTCTGAATTATCCTTTGAGAACTTTGAGTTCAACGTTTGTGATCTCAAGCTTTTGCTTGATGTCTTTGTGGTGCTTGACCTCAACGTCCTATAGCAGATACAAGCTAGCCACATGTTTTTCCAACTTTGACCATAGTTGTCTAGTAGCTAGCATTACTAGGTTTGCATAATAGAGACTGGCCAGCACCATGTACTTTATCATCTCCTCGATTTGCAACTCCTTTAAGCATATCTTTGCTTTGTTGTAGGCATTGATCCCATTATGGGTGCCATGTTTCTTCCTTGCTAGAGTTGCTAGAGGGCTTCATTTATTTTTTCCTTGGCCATCTAAATGTGTTTTTCATTAACTTCTTTTTACAAACCAACTTAGTCCCTGTAGTGATTTTTCACTTTCTCAAATTTGAGGGCTTCATTCTTCCAACTGGTAATCTCAATGGCAAACTTTTGACACCAGGTGCATACCTCCTTCATTCATAAATTATGATTTTTTATAGATAATTTCCTTAGTTCAATGTTTACCCTAGCAAGCTACTCCTGCCATTGATGAATGAATTCTTACATTTGATCTTTTTGAGCATCAAAATTTTGTAGGCGATGATTCTATGTAGATAATGCTTCATTTTTCTAGTGCATCTAATTTAAGTCCTTTTAGATTGAGTATGTTTCAGCTTTTGCTATGGACTATTTAAAGATGGCCATCACTACCTCCTCCTCAGCCTTCTAAAATCATTCTTGAAGCTGTTTAATAGCTTCATCTCTTGTCGTTGCTAGGCTAAGGATTGCTTGATCTACAAGTTAAGCATGAAGTTGGCAACTTCTGTAGCCAAGCATTGATTTTTCTCTTAGGCCATTTCTAGTTGCCCCTCCAAAATAACACATTTTCCCCTTGCATTCAGCAGCTCTGACTAGGTTGTAGTGATGTTCTTCAAAAGATCAAAGATGTCTAGAGTTGGTTGCTTGGTTCCTACCAGTTGTTCTAGCAACTTTTCATGCTGGGCTACGTTCAATTTTCTACTGACCATGCCTACAAATATTTTCACATCTTGAAGTGTAGATATGTCTAGTAAAAATGCTATGGATGCATTCAATGCTTCTACTACATGATCAGCAACCACTTCTGCTGCTATCTCCTACTTTTGGTGTTGCATCACCAAGACAATTGTCCCTTTGCCTTCCTCCAACCTCATTGAGAAAGTGGCATCATTCCTAGAGATTTTTGAGAATAGATGGTGTTGCAATAGTGACACCATCACTTCCCAAGCATTAGGATCCAACCTCATAGGTAGCTGCATTCCTTGGGTAGAGAAAATGGAACCACCTCTCTCCATCTAGCTAATTGTTCAAACCACCTCATTGAGGTGACTCATTGCTAATTGGTACATAGATGGATCTGCCCCACTCATTCCTACTTGTTGCTCTTGTTCGCTCAAGAGTTGTTCATGGATTTTTCATAAATGCTCAATGGTTGCATGGGCCTCTAGTATTATTTCCTGAGTGGGTGGTGGTGGTGGTAGCTTCTCTAATTAAGTTGTCATTGGCATCTTCTCTTTCATGATCGCAGACCATGAAGCCAAAGGAGTATGCCTGAGTGTATCATTAGAGTAGTGAATGATGCTTGCCCTTTTGCAAAGTTTCCTGATGAAGCATGGAAAGTGCAAGGTCTTCCCTCCATGTTCATTTTCTTTAAAATGCTTCATAATCTCCAAGTATAGCAATTGTGGAACATTAATGGAAAACTTCTTGCTTAGAGCGTTGCATGCTTGGGTGGAGAAAGTAGTCACCTTACTTGGCCTCACTATTGGATTGAGATGATAGGCCATAATCATGAAGTAAATTTCCTTTGCTAGTGTGGCAATGCTAGGTCCACTCCTTCTTGGAATCAAGGTTACCTTCCATGGATAATTCCACCAGCTGTGTTGTAATGTCAAGCAACTTAAGTGCCTATGCAATAGCTTATGCCAAGTATGACACTTGAATGTCCTTGATCTTAACTATGGATCCTAGCCTTCAATTATTTCAGAAAAGGTATGCCTCTCCCATGTACCACTCCCCACTAGACGTGATGATTGACCACATGGGAGAGGTTTGTAGTTGAGTATTGACATCCTCTAGAGCTTTCT
Organism: Gnetum montanum; assembly: GCA_015680685.1. Taxonomy (NCBI): domain Eukaryota; kingdom Viridiplantae; phylum Streptophyta; class Gnetopsida; order Gnetales; family Gnetaceae; genus Gnetum; species Gnetum montanum. Next base: position 147,896 of record MNCI01010595.1, on the reverse strand, counting down.
CCAAAAATGGCCTGAAGTTGATCTCTTGAAGAATAGATCATTGAATCTCTTAGGACTTGATGATATCAAGGCAAGCTTGAGTCAAAGTGACCTCAAGTCTTAGCGTAGGTCTAGGTCTAGGTACTTCTCCTCTTTGTGATTATTCTGTAGGCTCTTCTTCTTCTAAAATCTATCAAATAGATTCTACTTCAAGCTCCTCATGAAGAGGTCTCATTGCATGGGTTTCCTCAAGTAGTTCTTGGTCTTATTCTTGCTAGCCCCTTCCAACTTGATGAGTGGCGAGGTACCCCTACACTCCACCATACGAATACGAGCGTACACGCGTGATCCGGTCGAACTCCACAGACTAAATGCCTTAACGCCACAAGAAACACTTGGGGTTAATCGTTCGTTGTCTTCCCAGGCTTGCTTGTAAGTGTNAATTTTTATAGATGGTTGGGAAGTTATGAGCTCTGGAAGGTTGTGGGCTCTCAACAATGTCAAAAATTTCTCTTGTGTTATGAGAAAATAGCAAGAAATTCCAAAGTGTTTGGTAGTATATATAGGGTTTTTGTGTTGCGTCAGCGAGGCCTAATTTATGGGGCCTCATTGATGAGGAGGGCTGCATTGATGAGGCCTCAATGATGCAACCATTAACCATTGCAGTTAAACATTGACTTTAGTAAAACTTGCAAAATAAGAAGAGTTTTTGAATTAAATTGGGGTCAAATGAAGCTTAAAAGACCAAGAATAATATGAAAACATGAGAAGAGGATGTTGAAGCTCATAAATTTGGAAAAATGGAGAAACATTGATGTAGTGGATGAATGAAATGAAATATTAAGGAGCACTGAGTGGTGTACTCAATTGAATATGCGAAAGATAGGATTGTAGTGATGTCAAGGGTAAGGAACCTTAACTAATCAAGCCAAGAGCTATGCAAGTGGGTCCTTCCCATAGCAGACTCATGTCCTTTTTGCCCTTGCATAATCTCAATGAAGGAGTCCATGGGCCCCATAGTTCATTTAATGATCATGACAAGTCACAGATCAACCCGAAAGAATCTACTCAAGAATCCTAGGACATCAGACTAAGACATAGCATAACATAGAACATAGCAATGAGGTGAGTTATTGCAGCATAGATGGATGATAGAGAAGGTGGAATGGAGTTCTGAATTAAGGTCATAACAAGTCCCTTGTGGAATTTCTGGTTAAAATGACCTAAGAAGTTCCATCTTCAGTCTAGACCAAAACCAGCCACTTTTAATGACTTTGCATTACCACTTTAAAACCAATCCACCCACTTGAGACACAAGAGTGCTTTCACAAAATAACCACCATTCCATAAAGAGCAAAAAAGAGAAGTAGAAAGTGAGAGAAAGGGCCTTAGTTAGAGGGGACCTTCAGGCATAGGTGCATGTCTTTTGAGTCCCATAACTAGTCCCTATAGCCCATTTATTTGTCCAAGGGGTGTGCCTTGAATTCCCATTGTTTTTTTTTCTTGAAATGGGAACCACACCATGCAATGACTTCTTCATGTCGAAGGGGTGTTCTTTGAATTCCCATTGTTTTTCTTTTCTTGAAATGGGAACCACACCATGCAATGACTTCTTCATGTCGAAGGGGTGTGCTTTGAATTCCCATCATTTTTTTAGATGGGAACCACACCATGAAACAATGTTATTTGACTTCCTATTAGTGGTTGGTGTGGAATAGTAAGAAGTCCATGAAACACACTCAAGCACTCAAGCAAGGAGAAGAGTATGAAGAGTATTGAGTCCCCTTGAAGTCACACCCTTTACAAACCTTTGGATCATTCCTAATTCTGGAACTACCAAGGTTACCAACTAATTAAAAGTTTCTTTAATGAAAAGGAACCTCAAATTCCCAAAACAAGGAAAATCGTAGAGTTCATTGGATGGGCAGATGTCATGAACTCACTACCTATTCCATGAAAAATAAACAATGTTGAAATCATCAGACATCAGAATTCAAAAATAGAAACCAAACATTGATAATCACACATTAAGCATAAATATCATTAGTAAATAACAACAGTGGCACTGTGTCATGTGGTAATAAAGCAATTTTATTAGCAAAAATAAGGAAATATAACACATGGATAAAAAAACCAAATAAATTAAAATATATAACAAAGTGTAAAATAATCAAGAAAGGTTCAAAGGTACTAACAGTGGTGAAAAATTTGAAAATCCAAAAATTTGTAAAACAAATAATTTATAAGATTAAAAATGTGAAAAAAAAAGTAGAAAAAACTAAGAAGCTAAATGGATTGTCAGCATGGATGGCCATCTCCCCCATGACTAAGTTGCAAGGAGGAGATCCAAAAAATAAAACATGGTTGTCCATCTATTTAGGTGGTAGTTACACTAGCCTATCTAGGTTCAAGGAAAGGCTTTACTTCTTGAATGTTGACCAACTACTTTTTACTCAAGCATTCAGGTTTGTAGATCAACATGGCCCTAGAGGAAAAGGTTTGATTAATTACATAAGGTACCTTCCACAATGTTTGAAATTTTATCTTTTGAGGTACATGTGTGGGGTTCTCGTAGAGAACCTTATCTCCTAGTTGAAGTTTTACTTTCCTAATTCTAAGGTCATGACGTTGCTTGCTAAATGCCTTGTTCACCTCATTCAAGGATAGGACCACTAACATATTTTAATCTAGCATGTTCAAATTAATTAGTCTTTCTTTCTATACTAGACTTAGGTCAAGGTTTATATCACAAGCTAGCATTAGAAGTTTTCCATACACTAACTTGTAGGGAGACTAGCCAATAGGAAGTTTCCAAGTTGATTAGTAAGCCTAGAGAGCATCATTCAGTTTTGTGCTTCAATTATTCCTATATTTGCTAATGGTTCATGTTAGTATTTTTGTAATCTCCCAATTGGTTACCTTTGCTTGACCATTGGCTTGGGGGTGGTAAGGTGTTGTTAATTTATGTTCTACCCCCAAGCATTACATTAATTTTCTAAAGGTGGCACCTGTGAAGTGAGTTCCATTGTCAGAAATTAGTGAACATGGCACCCCAAACCTATTCATGATATTTTGTTATACAAATCTAGTAGTAGTAGATGATGTACAATCAGTAACAGCTGCTACTTTTGCCCATTTTGTGTAGTAGTCAACTGCTACTATAATATATGTCTTTCCATTACACATGGGTGTGATGGAACCCATGAAATCAATGCCCCATATGTCAAAAGGTTCCAGTGGTTGGATCCACTGTTGAGGACCTTCCATGCAAGTAGTCATCCCCCCATCTCATTGATAACATTCACAAGACTTGNTTTTTCCTAAAATCCAAGTCTTGTGGGATCTCTTAAGTAAGAAGATATATGAGGATGTCATTAAACCATTTCATTTTTGCAAGCATTTGTTCACTTATTCCTCCTGTAAAGAGAAGTTTTTCTAAAAACTGATTAGAGAGTGGGCTTTCCCTCTCTTTATTATCCCATCTTAAGTGAGAGAGGTGGTCAATGATCATATTGTTGGTTCCTTTTTGATCTACCATAGTGAGATTGAATTTCAATAAGATCACAAGCCACCGTATCACATGAGAGCTCACCGTTGGCTTATTGCTGAGAAAGTAGATTGCACTATGGTCTGTATGCACAAATATTTTGTAACTAAGCAAATAGTGCCTAAGCTTTTCTAGTGTGTACACCACTACCATTAATTCTTTCTCTATGGTAGTGTAGTTTAACTATGCTCCCATACTACTTCGACTTGCGTAGTGGATGTAGTATGGACATTTCTTATCGTCCATCTGCATGAGCACTACTTCCAAAGCATAGTTAGATGCATCTATCATGATATGGAAGGGTCTGGACCAGTCTAGTGCTTGTAGGATTAGTGTTTCTACAAGTTTCTCCTTTAATTATTGTAATGCATGTTCACATTCCTTAGTCTAGATAAAAGATGCATCTTTCTTCGTAAGCTCTACCAATGTATTTACGATCTTAAAGAAATTCTCTATAAATCACCGGTAATAGCCAATGTGTCCAAGGAATGACCAAACATCTTTAACAGTCTCTGGTTAGCATGTTATTTCATGGATGACCCTTATCTTTTCTGGGTCTACCTCAATCCCTTTTTATGAAATTTAGTGCCCTAGCACAATGCCTTCTTGGACCATAAGATGATTGTCTTGCTAGTTGAGCTGTAAGTTTATCTCTACACATCTCTTCAGTACTTGCTCAAGTTGCTTCAAGGCTTGCTCAAATGTAGCTCCATAGGTGGAAAAGTCATCCATGAAGACTTCAACACCACCACTGATCTGCTATTGAAAGATACTAAGGACCTAGCGTTGAAATGTTGCAGGGGCATTACATAGACTAAATGACATCTTACAATATGCAAAAGTCTCCCAAGGACTCATGAATGTTGTATTAGCCTAGTCTTCTAGTGAAATTTGGATTTGGTTATAGCCACTATAATCGTCCAAGAAGCTATAATAACAATGCATAGATATTTGATCCACAAATGATAATGGAAAGTGATCTTTAAATGTTGCCATATTCAACAACCTGAAGTCAATGCAAACCCATCATTTACCACCCTTCTTCAATACAATTACAAGTGGGGTAACCCACTCACTATTTGTGATTGGGTAGATAAATCCTACCTTAAGCAGTTGCTTTATCTCCTTCTTGATGATTTGCTTCAATTTGGGGTTCAACCACCTCTATGGCTACCTTCTAGGTTTCATGGCTGGGTCGATGTATATGCAATGCTAGCATATCCTTAGATCGATTCCTATTCGCTATAGATATGACTAAGAAAAGGCTATTGACCATGTGTTCACACTTTTAACAACTTTTCTTTTTATTCAAGAGCAAGTTTTCCATTAATTATGATTGATTTACCACCCTTTAAAAATACATACTCCATACCAGCTAGTAAAGTTTTTAGCTCTAAGGGCTCCTACTTGAAGTAATCAAGGATTTTCAACTCTTTCCAACAATTATCACCATCTTCAGCAAAGAGTCGGAAATGAACTTATTCAATCTTGTCCATGCCATTAACATATGCACAAGTTAGGCTCTTAGTTATCTCCATGCATATTGTGCTACTATCTAGATTAGCTATTAGCCACTGGGTACCCTTATGTTTTGTGGTTGCTATATATAGACACCTCTAAATGTTAATTTCCTGTGCACACTGATTGCATGCCTTAATGTATGTACTCTTGATTGACCAAATCTTTTACATGTAATTGCATCCATTATCATTGTATGTGATGCATGGAATACACTTCCTCTCAATCTTGCCTAGTTCATTTTGCTTGGATATTTCTAAAGATAGGTCCCTTATGCCCATTCATGCATTGACCGTGCTTAACCAAGCTCTTCCCATGATGATGGGGAAGTCACTTTTATAGTTTTTTACCTTGATTACTAGAAAATTAGTAGGATAGGACCACTCACAAACCATGATCACAATGTCCTCTACTAATCCCAGAGAAATAGTAATTGACTGATCAGATAATTCTAAATGGATGTTTCTCTTCTTAAAAGGTGGTAGGTTCTAAGCCTTGTACATGTCATGGGAGATAAGATTAACCCCAGAACCAAAGTCAAAAATAGTTTTTCATGGCTCTTGTCTAACAATTTGTAGATAGTTGACTGGACTTCTTGGGTTAGATCTTTTTGTAGGAAGATTGCCAACCTTGATCTAATCAAAAATAGCATGAGTTATCATGACAATGTGAATTCTAGGTGGCATTGTGTTTAAAGGGCACTCAAAGGTATTTGATGTAGAGGATGAGGGCATTGGAGATGTAGGACGATCAACTAGACTAGGCTATGTAGGTTGAAGAGGACTATTGGACAAAAAGAAAGGTCTTTTCCTTGATCGATCATCCAGACCACTTGGTTGAAAAACTAGTTGTGAGTGTATAGCCCTCGAAGCATTTCGTTGTTGTGGCTATGGAGGAATCTCACACATAGATGGAGTAGGCAATAACTGGGTTGAAGATGGAGGTGTATGTGTAGAGATATGTGGAGGATGATAAGGATATAAATATGGGTTTTCTTCTCAAGTATATGATGAATGTGTTCAATGATACTATAGAGGGTAATAGTGATGTTGGAATGATGTATGACTTATAGAGCTTTTAGGGGAGATAGGCTGTTGAACATAGTACCCATATGAATCTGGTTGCCTATAAGGGTACTATTGCTTTGACGGTGGCATTCCCCACGATTGTGATTAGTACCACTTTTCGTATTATTCATAAGGTTGTGGACAACTTCCTCTTGGATAGTAAGCTGGTTGTTGTTGGTGGAATTGCCTTGCACTACCTTGAGGGTAAGGCAATCATCTTAAAGCTTGCCTACATGCTAGGTGAGGATTCAATGCATACACTCTAGACTCTTGTAAGTGTGACACTACAGGGCAACATCCCTTTGGATGTTTGTATTGGAAAATGTCACATTTAGTTTCATCATCAAAGTTAGACTCCACAACTTCCTCTACTGCAATAGCTTTACCCTTACCTCTTTGGTAGGCATGTTCAACTTCTTTTCACCTCTTGTGATTACAATCACTCTTTTTCTCTTTGGATTCTTTAAAAATCTTCATAGTAGTTTGAAAATTTTCATCCAAAGAGTCCCATAACTTGTCAACCTTAGCCAAAATATCATAAATGGATTTTTGGATGGGCAAGGTCTTTTTGTTTACCACTTCATTAAGTGGTTACTCCTCCTCATCACAAAATTAGACCTCTCATTTTCTAATGGAAGGATCCCTATTATACTCTTCAATGCTTTTCCTTTTTTGTAGCTCACCTTCTTCTTTTGCTACTTGCTCAATTAGCCTTTGGATTTGATGAGCTCCCAGTTCAGACAATCTTCCTTGGGCATACACCCCAAGGGTTCTTCTTGTTTCTACTCTAAGCCCATCTATAATGTGGTGAAGTTGTTCCCTCTAAGAATAACCATGGCCAGGGCATCAGTGTAAGAGTGAATAATATCGATCCATGGTAGTATCCAAGGGTTCATGTGCTCCTTATTTCTAGCCTTGGATTTTCCTTCTCAAATTAGACACTCTAGAGTATGTCTAATATTTATCATTAAATAGCTCTAACATGGTACTTCATCTATGGATAGATGTGATGAGTGTCCTTGGGAAAATCTTGAGTTTCTACCACTCATATTCCATGTTCTGTAAGAAACATGCATCATGAAAAGCTTGTAGATGTGTTTGTGGATCAAAGTTGTATCCCCCCTCAAATCTTGGGCTATTGTTCATGTCTAGGCACTTGATCCAACTATCTTTTATATGCTTGGTTAGAATTTTAACTGCCTCCACAATGTTGAGCATACTTCGAGTCACTAATAGAGGTTCATCATGATCACTATGTCGATCATGCTGATTATGTTTTCGGCCACCCCTTCGGTTTTGGTGTCCTTCACAATCATTATTATCTCACTGATCATCTTCACCATAGTTGTTCTAATGATGGCTTCCATGAGAATTGTTAGATGAAGAAGAATGTTCAGAATTAGATGAAGAGGATGAAGAGAAAGGTGGACTATCATTGCCACCGTGGTATCTGCCACCACTCTTACACTTATTACAATCATCATCCTTAGATCTCTTGTTGTTGTGATGCTTGCCTAATTCCCTACCTTGGTTATCACTATTTTCTAAACCTAGTTTATGAATAGTGGATCGCAAGGTTGGGTTCACACCTTTACTACTAGTAATAGGGGGTGGAGAATCTTCATGTTAAGAAGCCTCAAGGGGAGAATCCTCTTTTTACTCTTGATCTAGTAGGAACAAGGGGTTAGTAAAATGTTTTTCCTTTGTAGCATCATGGAGTTTCTCTTGACATTGATCTCATTTGTGTTGTATTTCTATGGGACAATAGTTTCAAGTGTCATATCTATCCACAACATACTCTTCATGAAGATCTACAATGCCAAACTTCTTAAGGATCTTGAATAACATCCCAAGCATAGATCTATCAGGAGGTAAGGTGACATTTCCCTCCATATCACGCCATCACAATTATTCATCCTAATGTAGGATGAAGATGAAGTTTGGCACAAACTCATCTAAATGAGTGTATACCACCTTAAATTTTTGTGGGAAAAGTGGTTTGGTATCTTCATGCTTACGAAAAGAAGAAGACATTTTGCAAAACAATAAAATTGTTAGTGTGCTTTTATAATTCTATGTATAGTGGAAATGACATTGACCTTAAGGTTCATACAATGATATTAATGGTATTCACTTAGACCTGAATAGCACACATTCCACAAACAAAGTCCTTAGCAATGGCACCAATGATGAGTAGCAAGGTACCCCTACATCCAACCATACAAATCACAAAGCATTCATGCATGATCTGGTTGACTTTCATGGAATTTATCATTTCTGGTGCACAAGTCCTTTAGGAAGTGAATCTAGCCTTAAGGTCAATCATTATCCTCCCAATTACACTTATGACATACATTGGTATGGTTAAGTGTAACTGAGGCATATGATTTTCATCATTTTATGTTTTTGTAGTTTGGTGCTTAAAATGTAGATAGAAGGAATTTGATTAACTAATCTAGATTAACTAATTCACTAGCATTTAACTAATCTTAACATAAGCATTTGATCCCACTATCTGTACACATCCTAAACCCACATATCCACTATTGGGTGACCAGGTGTTATGCTACTGGGCACACCAAGCAATAACACTGCTAGGATTACCAAACAAATATGTGTTACACTCAAAGTGGTCATACTTATGTGTGTAATTTATCTTACTTAATTGCTTCATTAATGTAATAACTAGAAAATATTTAATAACTAATTGAAAATATTTAATAAATAATTGAAAGCATTAAATGCATAAATGAAATAGTTAATCTATCCAAAGTGCTGCAAGGTTTATCAGAAAGCTTGTCTTTACGACTGCACAGATTGTCATGCTCAAGTACAACAATGCTCAAATAAAGATTCATACACTCAATAACTCCTACTGCGGACACTTGAGGAAAAATTCTAACTTTTAAATGAAAAAAATGCAAGAGCTTTGCTGCAAATACTCTCTCTACTTTCCATAAATGCAGTTGTAAGCACGTATTTATAGCTAACTACAGGCACTATGTCAATGGGGCCACATCAACGCATGATATGATGCATCAACTAGGCCTCATCGATGAGGCCCAAACAATGAGGCTGCACCGACGAGGTCATGTCGATGCAATTCATAGAATGAAACTCATCAAGATGCTTCTTCTTATAAAAAACAAACTAGTCCACTTTTATCATTTGGACTTCTTCCTTACCTAAGAACTATTCGAAGAGATTCCTTTCCTTTATAAGTTTGGTATTTGCAAGTTCTTCCTTAGCCTACTCATAAGACAAGGTTAGTTTTTCATTCTTAATCCTTAGGTCTAAGATTTCTTTTGTGAGATCTAAAATCTTTGTATTTAATGAAGAAATATCTTGATCTTTTATTTTTATTTGCTTATCTAACTTTATACATAGACTTTGAAAAGATAGAAGTTCCTTACATAAGAGATCATACCTCTCTTCATCATTTTAAAATTGATCATCATTTGAGAGGCTAGCATTGTTAATAGTAAGAGCCATATAGATGTAATGTGATTCTTTTATATCATGATCCATTTCTTCTTCACTTGGTTGTTCATCATCCTAGCTTGTGTAGAAGTTTGTCTTTTTCATATCCATATTATTCTTATCACTCCACTTCAACCTATCATTGCTAGGACATTTGAAGACCACATAGTCTCATCCCCCATATATACAACATTCTATTGAAAATGAATCAAAATTAGAGTTTGAAAAATTATTACCTCTACCCTTACCTTTGGTGATGGATTGGTTAGCTCCTTGTTGATAGAAGATCTTATCCTTTTATGCTAAAAGCCTTTGAAGCCCTCTTGATAGAAAGACAATTGCTTCTTGATTGTTCATTTCTTGATCTTCTAAATCCTTCCCTTCAGATGTTGATTCCAAGGCAATGGGCTTTTCTTTTATTTCTCCTTCACTTATGAGATTCATTTCATAAGCAATAAGAGCACTTTGTAGTTCTTTGAATTTTAAGATCAAAAAATCCCTAATTTCTTTCATAGATGTAACATTAGATCTAAAATTAAGTTGTAGAGTTCTAATCATCTGTATTATTACATCAATTTCAAGAAAGTCCTTGCATATACCTCTAATTTCTACAACTAGATCATTAGTCCTAGAGAAATAGTCTTTTATCTTTTTACCTTCTCTCATTTTGAATTTGTCATACTCACTTTGTAAGATTAAAATTTTAGTTTGTTTAACTATGGATGTGCCCTCATAGGTAGCTTCTAAGGTTTCCCAAATTTCCTTAGTAGTTCTACATTTAGCTATTCTATTAAATTTAGACTTATTTAATGCACAATATAAACAATTTTTTTCTTTGGAATCACACATAAACTTATCTTTTTCTTCTGATGTCCACTTGCTCTATGGTTTGATGGCCTTTGTTGCATTATAAATAGGTGGTGTGTAGCCTTTGAGGATGGACTCACATACCTCAAACTCCATTGACTTAAGGCTTGCATCATTACCTTTCAATAGGAAAAATCAAACTTATTGAACATTGCTGGCTTCATGTAGGATATCCCCTCCATGGTTCACTCTTGAAAATTGAAGCTAAACATAAGAGTACTAGGCTCCAATACCACTTGAGGATCGAGATATTAGAAGGGGGATGCATAAGCCCCCAATAAAAATCATACCTGCCACACAACACACAAAATTTTACATGGTTCCCCAACTTGGGTACTTCCACACTTGGAGGGTAAAATCCAGGCAAACCTCTAGATTTTATTTTTCTATCAAATGTGGGTTGAAGGGCACCATACCCTGTACAAGCATTCAGCTTCACATTGAAGTGTTTTGTCCTTATGAAACCATTCAATCCCACAAGGTTTCAATAAGCTCAAAATGTGGTTTCAAAAATTCCATAACCCTTACAAAATTAAGCTCTACTTTGGAGTGCTTTAGCACTACAAAACCACTCAATCTTGTAGAATCCCAACTAGCTCAATACAGATGCCTTCTCTTAAGAAGCACATCAACCTCGTAGGAAATAAGAAAAAGAAAAGATATAAGGAAAGAATGTAACTAAAATTACAATTCCTTGTTGAACCTCAATTCAACATACAATTAACATACAACCAAGTAGATGATGTAACAATGAAGGACAAGAGTATAAGAGCATAGATTAGATAATAATTACTTTGATGTTGACAATACTTAAATAATTTCCAAGAATTTGATCTTCTTATAACTTTGTAGTTTTCAAAAACTCCTCAGAATTCATGCAATGACAACCTAACAGCTAGTCTAGGCATCTACTTTGAAGTTGGGACATCTACCTGATATCTGCCTCAATTCTAGAGAGATGTCTCATTCTAAAGTGGGACATCTCTAGGAAGATGTCTACTTTTAGAAGGAGACATCTACTATTTTTGAGAGATGTCTACCTATGATTTCTTTCTTTTTGGTAGAGACATCTACTGTTTCTTAGAGACGTCTCCTCAACTCTTTGAACTCTAGTTCCTGAGGCTTTCTCTCATTAATTTGGCTTCTTCTCAATCCTTGGAGCATCTTCATTTGGTTCATAGTCTTCGATTTCAATCCATGCTTGTTCATGCTCTCATCTTGGCTCATAAGATTTTCACTTTATCAACTCATTGTAGATCTCATTTTCCTTGAGTCCTTAATCCTTATGTGAAAGTCCTTCTTCATGTCCTGTAAACACATCATCCACAACAAACATTCTTTGTTCTCCATTTTTCTTAAGGTTTTAACATACCAAAAGGTCAACATTGATATGTTCTCTTTTGGGTCTTCAAATTTTGTGTATATCTCCTTTACATGATGTGTATTACTTGGTTTAAACATTTTTCAATTTGTGGTTCTCCCCCATTGGTAATCTTGGATCTTTATCTTGATCATTTTGTTGATTTTCCCATATCTCTATTGTATGCATTCTTACCTATTTAATCTCGTTAATATTTTTGGTAGGTCTTGAGTTTTGCTACATCCTTCTTGGATATGTGGATATTTTATGATTTGAGTATTGATCCCTATGTGGTTACTGATTTTGATCTTCCCATATTTGTGGCCCAATCGGTTTATTTGGGAGCTATGGTCATGTTTTCTCTTGTTAGATTTCACTGACATCTTAGAAAATTGGTATAATATGTAAGATCTCTTGGATGTTGGGTTTGATGATGTTATGTCATTCCTCAAATTGGTATCCTTGAAAGGATTCCTTGGATTGTTTGATCTCTTTGATGAGATGAATTCTTTTGGTTTATTGTTACCCTCCATTATTACTTTGATTTATCATATTTTTGTATTTTTTTAGATGTTTGAATGATGAAGCTAGCACCAAGTTGTATAGCCAATTGGAGATGGGCTCTTTAGAGATGGTTTGATTATTGATCCCCATTGGGATGCATTAGTGTGGCTTACATTAAGAGGGTGATTCCATCGCTTATTGGTTCTTTTTGCTTGATTCTTCAAGAACATTAGAGTTGAGTCTTGGATGATTCCTTTGGCACCGATATAATTAAAAAATGTTCGCAGTGAGTCTTGGATGACATTTCATATTTCATTAAGATGAATAATAAACCTATGCATATGGTAATTTAATATTTGGTTTGGATGTGTCTTGGTTTTGAAAATTGGCAAGTACACATGACAACATGACATACATTTGAAACTAAATGTAGTACATGCTAGCCTCCTTGGTTAAGGTGATGATTGGAGTTGGTAAATCATGGTCTTATTTTTATTTAATGGTTGGATGTTTGGTTGTACATTTTTATGCTTATTTAGATGATTTGAGCTAATGTATTTTGTAGGTTAGCCATACTCCTCTTAACTCTCATGAGATTAGCCCATTCATCAATTGGAGATGATGCCAAGGTTTCTCACTCAATTTTATACTAAAAATCCATTTTATTTATAGGTTGATTGAACTAGGAGGAGATGAGAGATTTTGGATGATTTGATGTGTTAGTTTGTTTGACGATGTTTTAGGTAATTTTATGTTTACACATTTTTTTCTTTTGTTATCTAGTTTCATCTTGGGTATTGGGTCATGATTTCATGTTAGGTTCCTTGTCTCTTTTCACTACCAATTATTTTATTATCATGCTTCCTTGACATAATCAATTACTTCATTAAGGGTTTTACCCAACGTAATACTCTCTAACCTAAGGCTTAGTGATGAGCGGCGAGTAGACCCTACGCCCAACCATACGAATCACTAAGCATTCATGCATAATCCAGTCAAATTCTATAGACTTATAGCTTTCTAAGTACACTGGTGTTTAGGAAGTGAAACTAACCATTGCAATTTTTGTCTTCCCAATTACACTTGTAAAATGCAAAGGCACAATTAAGTGCAATTGAGGCATATGATTTTTATCATTTTTTATGTTTTGTGTCTTAAGTCTCTTAAGGATAAAGAATAATGAATAAAAATAGAATAATTAAATTGCTAATTTAGTCTAACTAGCTACACCTCACTAATCCTAACATAAGCACTCATTCCCACTTACTGTATACATCCTAAAAATGCTCCTATGTTACCAAATGTTAAGTGTTACTGGGATTAACAGTGCAAGCGTATGCTCAAAGTGGTCGTACTTATGTGCTTAATTAATCACTATTTAATCTAGCTTATTTTAGCTTAATTACTTAAAGTATTAAATGAATTTTTATAAAACATTAAATACATAAATAATTAATTTATCAATTTAAAAGTATTGCAAGGTTTATCAGAAAGCTCGTCTTTATTACCGCACACACTGCCATGCTCAGGTACAATAGTGCTCAAATAAAGATTCATACACACTTGACTCCTGCATGCACTTAGAAAAATATTCTAATTTTTAAATGACAAACTTGCAAGAGCTTCACTACAACTATGATAAAATATGTCATAAACACGGTGAATGAGCATGTATTTATAGGTAAAAATAGACATTTTGTTAACAAGGTCACATCAATGCATCAATCCCACATTGATGGGATTGTGTCAATGAGGTCATGTTAATGGGACTACATCAAAGAGACCCAAGAAAATGCGACTCATCATACCCCCCCATTCCCCCCCCCCGCGACTGAATGAACACTTGTCCTTGAGCAAACAAAAGGAAGAGCAAGTTTCTTATAATATTTTGAAAAGGTATGGGATTATTAATTAACTACTAACATACACAAACACAACATACATGGACAAATACTAAGTACCTGAGTGTATGGAATTATAATCATTATAAAATTTTTAGTTTTTAGGACAAAAAAAATTGAACACTAGGACAAAAATGATAAGCATAATTCCTTTGATGACATGAAGATAAGGAAAAGGTTCAAATGGTCCTAGGAAATGGAGGTTCTTGAGGCTTCAAAGTACCTTCTCCTACTTTAGGCATATGCAATGGTTGAGGTGGTTGTGGTTGTCCTACGGTAGCTACAAACTTTGGTGGAAGACAGAAGGCATCCAATAGTGCCTTCATCTTCTCCTCCTTACTCTTAAGATCGTTCATGGTCCATGCCGCATCATGAATGTGGGCCAGTGTGGGAACATCCAAAGGACATCACATTGCTAGGAATAGCTCCTTCACATTGATGAACCAAGCTGCCAAAAATTTATGTTCAACATCGAATTCCTTTACTACATTTTGCAACTCCTAGTAGTCACTTAGTCTCCTAGCTAGGTCATCAGCTATAGACCATTTATTAATGAAGTGTTGTTTTAGAACATTGAGTTTTGCATTTTCCACCTCAAGCTTCTACTTGGTGTCTTTATGATGCTTGAACTCAACCTCGTACAACAAGTATGAACTAGCCACCTATTTCTTGAATTTGAACTATGACCATTTGGTAGTCAGCATTGCAAAATTTGCATAATGAAGATTGGCAAGCTCCATGTACTCTATCATCTTCTCAATTTGTAGCTCCTTCATGTAGATCTCCACCTTGTTGTAGTCATTGAGCCCATTAAAGATAGGTTGCCAAACATCTCCTCCTTCCTTGAGCTACTAAAGGATCTCATTAACTTTCACCTTTGCCATTTGAATATGTTTTTCATTAATTTCTTTCTATAGATAAACCTAATCTCTGTAGTGATTTTTGACTCTCTTAAATTTGAGAACTTCATTTTTCTAGGTAGCTACCTCTATTACAAATTTATAGTGAAGGGCTTGGACTTCCTCCATGGAGAGATTTATGTTTTTAGCTACTAATCTCCTCAATTTAGTGTTTACTCTAGTTAGCTACTCTTACTGATGATGGATGAAATCTTTCATTTACTACTTTTGCACATCAACATTCTGAAGGTGATGATTTTCTGTGGTCAAGATGACATTCTCCTAGTGAGTCTAGTCCAAGGCCTTTTGGATATTATGCATGGTGGCATCAGCCAAGGATTGATTAAAAATTTTCATCTCCTTTGTGTTCTAAGCCTTCTTGAGCTTTTCTTAAAGCTATTGAAAAGCTTCATCATGGGTCGGCATAGGATTGAGAAGCATAAGATTAGCAAGGAAGGCTCTTAATTTAGCAACCTCTGTAGCTAGGCATTGGTTTTGAGCCCAAGCTATTTATAGTTACCTCTCCATGATAATGCATTTGCCCCTTACTTCCAGTAGCTCTGATTGGGTTATAGTGATTGTATTTGAAAGGTCAAAGACATCTGAAATTGATTGCCTAGTTCCTACCAGTAAGTCTAGCAACTCTTCGTGCTTAGCTACACATACTTGGCTGGTAACTCTTCCTATAGATGTTTTTACATCTCAGAGTACAAAAACGTTTAGTATAGACATTACAGGTGCATTTAATACCTTGACAATTTTATTAGCAACCACCTCTACTGTTGTCTCCTACCCATGGTACTGCACCACCAAGATAGTTTCTCCCTTGCCCTCCTCCAAATGCATCAATAAAGTAGCTACATTCCCAAAGATGTCTAGGAATTACTACTATTGTGAGAAAGAGACCATTACCTCTCAGGTGCTAGGATTCAATCTTGTGAGTAGTTACATTCTTTGGGCTGAAAAGATTGGTTGACCTTCCTCCATCTAGTTGATGGTTTGAGCCATTTCATTAAGATGACTCATTGCTGGGTGATACACAAATGGATCACCATCATCCATTCATGCTCACTACTCTTACTTATGCAAGAGCTACTCTTCGATCTCATGCATTCATTCAAGAGCAACGTGGGACTCTACCATTGTTTCATGAGTGGGCAGTTGAGGTGGTGGTTGCTACTCCTCTTTCTTGGTTATGGTAGGAGTCTTGTCCTTCATCATTTCTACCTAATAGGTAGAATAAGTATGCCAGAGTGTATCATTGGCATAGTGAACTATTCCTACCCTTTTGCATACTTTTCTAATGAGGCAATAAAAGGTAGGACCTTTCTTCCATGTTTATTTTCCTTGAATCACTTCTCTATCTTTAGATAGATCAGCTATGGAAGGTTCACAAGGAGTTTTACACATAAAGAAGCACATGCATGGGTGTAGAAGGAAGTCACCTTATTGGGCCTCATCATCGGATTGAGCTAATAAGCTGCTATCTTGAAATATACACGCTCCACCAAGGTGAGTGCACCATAATCCTTATGGTCCACTCCATAGCATTGCTGGGTCCACTTATTCTTTGCTTCTAGGTCTACTTGTTTAGAGATCTCTACTAAATTTTTTTCAATATTAGATAACCCCAGGGCCTATGTAATAGCTTCCACCAAGTAGAACACCTTAATGTCCTTGATCTTCATAATGGCTCTTGCCCACCTACTATTCCATAAGAGATATGTTTCTCCCATGTACCACTCTCCATTGGAAGTGATGATTTTTTCACATGGGAGAGTTCTGCAACTACATCTTGACTTCTGGTGGAGCATGTTTCAAGAATGATCCAAAGTTTAATTCTTGGAGAACTGAACCTTAAATGTCACGAGGCTTGATCTGATCAAGGTAGGCTTAAGTTAATGTAACCTCAAGTATTGGCATTGGTCATAGTGCCTCATCTTGATGGGATTGTTCCATTACAACCACTTCCTTAGGAATTTTTCAAATAGATTTTACTTTGGGCTCCTCCTAAAGAGGTCCCATTGCATGAGTTTCTGCTACTTGTTCTTGGGCTTGCTCTTGTTACTTCCTTCTAGCTCTTGGTGATTTGTTCCTTCGTTGAGATAGTTCTCCTTCCTCCAAGCATTTCAATGTAGGTGTCATCTGTAATCACAACATGACTAAGGAATAGCACTTAATGTGTAACTTTGAAACATTTGGAATACCTTATCTCTTAGGGTAGTTACACTTGGCTAAGTTGTGATTATGGCTTGTTTGATTATTTTAATATTATTTTATTATTATCTGATTAGATAGGTTGTTGAAGTGTGTTGGAAGGGTTTAACTCTCATAGGTTGATGATTTAATCTTATTTTATTTATTAAACCCATGGGAAAGTTAGAAAAATTCTTTAAAATTTTTTAACAAAAGCCTAAGGTTTGTGGCCCCCATGATGTAAAGTGTACCTCTAGGAGCCATAGGGCTATAGAACAAAGTAAATCAAACAAATGGTTTGAAAGTTACAAGCTCTAGAAGGTTTTGGGCTCTAAGAAATTGCAAAATTCCCCTTACATTTGAAGCAAATGGCAAACAATTCCTAAGTGGTAAGTGCTATTTATAGAATTTTTCCCATGTGTAGACTAGGCCTCATTGACGAGGCCTAGTCAACGCAGTCAACTACGTTGACTAGGCACAGTCGATGGAGCTATTGACCACTGTTGACCAAGTTAAAAATTAAAAAATAAAAAGAATCTTTGAACAAAATTGAAGTCAAATGGAAACCCAAATACAATGAAATACATGAATAGGATTTGAGAGTTCACAAAAGGTGGAGAATGATTGGAGAAATGCCTTAAGAAGCACATAGTTGGATACAACCGATGGGAAATGCAAAATATTTTATTGTCAAAATGTCTAAGGATAAGGGACTTAACTAGCCCAACCAAGAGCTATCCAAGTGGGTCCTTCCCATAGCATAATCTCAACTAAGGAATCCATGGGTCCCACAATTGATTAATGGTTACTAAAAGCTAAGGACCATAACCTGAAGAATCTACCTAATAATTTCAACATGTCAAACTAAGACATTAAACAAAAACATCAAAATTGGTAGTGAGGTGAGTTATGGAGAGCATTGATGGATGAGATAAAGAATGGAATGGATGTCCCAATTAGGGCCACATGA
Source organism: Gnetum montanum (assembly GCA_015680685.1). Taxonomy (NCBI): domain Eukaryota; kingdom Viridiplantae; phylum Streptophyta; class Gnetopsida; order Gnetales; family Gnetaceae; genus Gnetum; species Gnetum montanum. Next base: position 129,608 of record MNCI01010595.1, on the reverse strand, counting down.
AGTCCCTTGTGAATTTCATGGTTAAATGACCCGATAAAGTCCAATCTTAGTCTTGATCAAAACCAATCACTTTCAGTGACTTTTCATCACCACTCTAGGATTGGTCCACCCCCTTAAGACACAAGAATGCTCCCACAGACAACCACCATTCCTTATTTGAAAAGAAAAAGAAGCAAGAAGTGAGAAAGGGCCTTAATTAGAGGGGACCTTTAAACATGGGAAACATGTCTTTCTAGTCCCATAACTAGTGCTTGTAGCTTGTTTATTTTATCTAAGGGGTGTGCTTTGAATTCCCATCATGTGTTTTTTTGAACATTTTATGTTTTTTTATGAATTTTTGAATGGTAATCACACCATGCAAAGACTTATTCAATTTCATATTATTGGTTGACATGGAACGGTAAGAAATCCATGAAAACACACATGTACTTAAGCAAGTAGAGAGGCATAAAGAGTATTGAATCCCCTTGAAGTCACATCCTTTTCAAACCTTTTAATCTTTCCCAAGTTTGAAAACTACCAAGGTCACAAGTTCATTAAAATTTTATTAATGAAAAAGAAACCTCATCTTTCCAAAATGGGGAAAACCATAGAGTTGGTGGATGGGTGGATGACATGGACTCACTGCCTATTCCATGAAAAAGAATCCTATCTTAGTTATTGATCATCAAAATTCAAAAATAAAAACCAAACATTAGCAATCAAAAACATTAGGTACAAACCACCATTAGTAACTAGCCACATCATCACTAAGTCCTGTTGGCAATAAAGAACTTTTATTAGAAGACAAGAAAAATTCACACCAAAATAAGGAAAAATATAAAAAAATTGTAAAATATTCAAGAAAAATAAAACATACAAACGATGTGTTAAACAAAAATTTGGAAAAATAATAAAGCGTGAAACAAAAATGGCATAAAAACAAAGAAAGTGTAAAACAAAAAAGAAGAAAAATTGCAAAGCCACTCAATAGATTAACATGGATAGCCATCTCCCCCATGACTAAGTTGAAAGGAGGATATCTAAAAGATTAAGTATGGTTATCCATCTAATGAGGCATTGATTGCATTGACTTCCATGGGCTCATGAAAAGGTTTTAGTTGTTGCATTTTCACAAGCTATTTCTTATGTGGGCTCTTAGGTTTGTAGATTAACAAGGCACTAGAAGAAAAAGTTTCATAAATGATATAGGGCCCTTTCCACAATGTCTAGAACTTAGTTCATTGAGGCACATGTGTGGGGTTCTAGTAGAGAACCTTGTCTTCAGGTTGAAATTTGACTTTCCTTATCCTAAGGTTATGGCATTGTTTATAAAATGCTTTATGCACTTCATTCAAGGATAAGGCCATCAATCAATTCTCATCTAGCATGTTAAGGTTGATCAATCTCTCTTTTTATGCTAGGCTCAGGTTAAGTTCAAGGTCACAAGCTATTGAAAGTGTATGGAGCTTGAATTGAATTGACAAAGTTGGTAAACTTTCATACACCAGCTCATAGGGATAGTAGCCTATAGGGAGTTTCCATGTTAAGTGATATGTCAAGAGGGCATAATTAAGTTTTATGCTCTAGTCTCTCCTATATTTTCCAATTTTTCTTATTAATATTTTTATGATCTTTCTATTAGTAACCTCTACTTGACTATTGGCTTGGGGATGGTAGGGTGTTATTAATTTATGCAAAACCCCTAAGCATTGCATGAGCTTGTGAAAGGTAGCACATGTAAAATCAGTACCATTGTAAGAAATTAGTGCATGTGGTACTCCAAACTTGTTTACAACATGTTGTTGTACAAATTGTGTAGCAATGGATAATGTATAATTGATGACAGTTGCTACTTCTGCCCATTTCATACAAGAGTCAACAATGACTATTATGTATGCCTTTCCATTTGACATGGGTGTGATGGGACCCATGAAGTCTATTCCCCAAATGTTAAAGGATTCCAATAGTTGGATCCCCTGCTAAGGTTCCTCCATTCAAGCGATCATCCCATTGTCCTGTTGACAACATTCACAAGATCAGACAAATTGGTGGGCATCATTGAAGATTGTTGGCCAATAGTGCCCTACCATTAGGATTTTAATGGTCATGCATCTCCCTGCATAGTGGCCCCCATAAGGATCCTCATGAGTGTCTTGGAGAACGCACAATTGGTCAACATCAAGCACACACCAAAAAATCAGACCATCAATGCATACCTTATAAAGATGTTCATTAATCTCCATGAAGCAGTCGACCTAATGAAGAAACTATTGTTTTTTCTGATGGTCTAAATCTTGTGGCATCTCTTGAGTGAGAAGATAAGTGAGAATGTCATTATACCATTTTGGTTCAGTGGGCACTTATTCATTTATTGCACCAACAAAGAGGAATTCATCAGAAAATTGATCAAAGAATGAGCTCTCATCATCTTTGTTATTTGATCGTAATCGAGACAAGTGATCAACAACCACATTCTTAGTCCCCTTTCGATCTACCATTATGGGATTGAACTTTTGCAAGATCACTAGTGACCGTATGACATGGGGGCTCACCGTTGGTTTATTTATTAGGAAGTGAATGGCACTATGGTTAGTGTGCACAACACCTTATATCCAAGCACATAGTGCCTAAACTTCTCCAAAGCATACACCATAACCATCAACTCTTTCTTCATCATGGTGTAATTGAGCTATGCACCCACAATGCTTTGGCTTATCTAGTGGATGTAATATGGACATTTCTAATCATCCAACTGCATAAGCATAGCTCTCAAGGCATAGTTTGATGCATCTGTCATGATGTGAAATGGACAAGACTAATCAGGTGCTCATAGAATTGGAGTTTCTACAAACTTCTCGTTAAGTTGCTAGAATGTCTTTTTGCATTTCTTGGTCCATATGAATAAAGCATCTTTCTTTGTAAGCTTGACCAATGATTTTACAAGCTTAGAGAAATTCTCTATGAATCACCGATAGTAGCCAATGTGTCCAAGGAATGACTAGACATCTTTAACGATTTCTAGCTGGTAGGTTATTCCTTAGATGACTTGAATCTTTTCAGGGTCTATCTAAATTCTTGCTTGAGAAATTCTATACCCCAACACAATGTCCTCCTAGACCATGAGATGGCTCTTTTGCCAATTGAGTCAAAGATTAGTCTCCATGCACCTTTCAAGCACTTACTCAAAGGCGGTCCAGGGCTTGCTCAAATGTAATGCCATAGGTGGAGAAGTCATCCATGAATACTTCCACCCCACTACTAATTTTCTGCTAAACAATACTCAGGACAAGGAGTTGGAAAGTTACAAGGGCATTGTAGAGACCAAAGAGCATCTTATAATATGCAAAAGTTCATCAAGGACTTGTGAATGTTGTTTTGGCCTGATCCTTAGGCACCATTTGAATTTGGTTATAGCCACTATAACCATCCAAGAAGCTATAATAGTAATGCCCAGAAATAGTGACCAACACCTAGTCCACAAATGATAATGGAAAATGATCTTTGAATGTCACTATGTTTAATAGCCTAAAATCAATATAGTCCCACCATTTGCTACCTTTCTTTGGCACAAGTACAAGTGGGCTAATCCATTCACTATCCGCAATTGGATAGATGAACCCTACCTTGAGGAGTTGTTCAATTTCCTCTTTGAAAATTTGTTTCAATTTGGGGTTCAACTGCTATTGCAGCTACCTCTTTGGCTTCATGGCCAGATCAATATAGATGTAATGCTAGCATATCCTAGGATCAATCCCTATGAGTTTAGGATATGACCAAGCAAAGGTTGTTGGCCATTTGTCAACCACCTTCAATAGCATCTTTTTTTTGCTCAAGATCAAGGTTAGCATTGATTATCACCAGCTTGCCATTTTTTAAAAATGAATATTCCATTCTGGTAGGTAGAGTTTTTAACTCTAAGGGCTCTTGTTTAAAATTGTCAGGGATTTCCAACTCTCCCCAATTGGTATCATCAAGTTCATCATTGTAGAGTTGATGATAAACTTGCTCCAATTCATCCATGCCTTCAATATAGGCATAAGTTAAGCCCTTAGTAGGTTCCATGTAAAGTGTGTTACTCTCAAAATTGGCTATCAACTACTGGGTGCCTTCCTATTTTGTGGTCACTGCATATAGGCACTTTTGGACTTCGAATTCATCTACACACTATTTGCATGCTTTGATTGATGTGCTTTTAATAGACTAGAGTTTTTGCACACAGTTGCACCCTATATTGTTATATGCAATGCATGAAACTTGCTTCTTCTCAATCATTCCAAATGCATTTTCCTTGGAAATCTCCAAGGAAAGATCTCTGATGCCCATTTGTGCATCACTAGTGCTCAACCAAGCCCTTCCCATAATGATTGTGAAGTCCCCCTTGCAATTGTCAACTTTGATTATCATGAAATTGATAAGGTATGACCACCCATAGATAGTGGTTACAATGTTCTCCACTAGTCCCAAAGAAATAGTGATGGACTCATTGGCCAATTCTAAATGGATGTTGCTCTTCTTAAGAGGAGGCAAGTTCCAATGTTGTAATTTCATGGGAAATTAGATTAACTCCAAAACCTAAGCTAAGAAGAGCCTTGCATGGCTCATTCATAGTAATCTACAAATAGATGAGAGGACTTTTAGGATCAACTCTTTTCCTAAGAAGGTTACTAGCCTTAATCTAATCAAATACAGTGTGGGTTAATATGATTGTGTGGATCCTGGAAGGCGTTTGGTTTGAAGGGTTCTCAAAAGGAATGGATGCAAAGGATGAAGGAGATATAGGACAACTAGCCACATAAGTAGGTGAGGGCTTAGTAGGACTATTGGTTTAAAAGAATGGAATTTTATGAGATCTGGGTTCTAAACCACTCAACTAAGGAGTTGGCTATAAGTTAATGGCCTTGGTAGCATTATGCTAGTGCAGTTATGCGGGAATTTCACCTTGCTTGGATGGAGCACATGGTAATTAGGTTGAGGGTGGAGGAGCATGTGCTGAAGGATGAGGGTGATAGGGATATGGGGTTTTCCCTCTCGTAGATGAAGAATAAATTCTGTAATATTCTAGAAGGTAGTAGTGATGTTAAAAGGAAACGTGACTAGAAGAGTCATGTTGGGACATTGGTTGCTAAACATAGTACCCATATAGATCTAGCTACCTGTAAGGGTACCATTGCCTCAATGGTAGCATCCCCCATGACTATGTGTGTTGTCACTGCTGATACTGCTCATACAATTGTGGTGGAGCTCCACTTGGATAATAAGCCTATTGTTGTTGGTTGAATTACATTAGGTTACCTTAAGGATAAGGTAACCTTCTGGGTGCTTGCCTTCATGCTAGTCTAGGATTCAAAGCATACACCCCAGATTCCTATAAATGTGACATAACATGGCAACATCCCTTAGGATGTTCATATTGGTAGATGTCACACCCATCATCATCATCTGATTCTGACTCCACAACCTCTTCTACTACTGTAGCCTTTCCCTTATCCCTTTGGTAGGCATGTTCAGCTTTTTTCCTTCTTCTATGGTCATGATCACTACCTTGTTCTTTAAATTCTTTTGCAATTTTTAAAGTAGTTTGAAATTTTTCATACAAAGATTCCTACATTTTGTCAACCTTAGCTAAAATTTCAGATATAGATTTTTGAATTGGCTAGGTTTTTGGTTGCATCACCTCATCAAGTGGTGCATCGCCCTCACTGTCACAAAATTGAACTTCCCTTTTTCTGATGGAAGGGTCCCAATTATACTCCTTATCACTTTCCCATTTTTTCAACTCACCCTTTGCTTTTGCAACCTACTCAATCAACCTTTGAATCTGATGTGCTCTTAGTTCTAATAATCTCCCTTGGGTGTCCCAAGAGTTCTCCTCATTTTGGATCAAAGCTATCTATGATATGGCGAAACTATTTCCATTGAGAATAACTATGGCAAGGACATCTATGCAAAAGGGAATAATACCTACCCATGGCTATGTTTAAGGGTTCATGTGTTCCTTGTTGTTAGCCTTGGATTTGCTTTCTCAAATTGAATGATCTAGACTACATTTGATATTTGTCATTGAACAACTCAAGCATCGTACTCAATCTATGAATTGATTTCGGCTCCAAGGAGCAATTCCAGCTTTCTACTTTTTTTATGAATGTCCTGGGGAACAACTTAAGTTTCTGCTAGTTATTTTCTATGTTTTGCAAGGCATAGGCATCATGGAAGGCCTAAAGATGGGTCTTTGGACCTAAGTTATATCCCCCTCAAATCTAGGGATATTGTTCATATCCAACCGCTTGATTCTGCTATCTTTCATATGCCTGGTTGGGATCCTGACTACCTCTATGATGTTCAACATGCTTCAAGTTGCCAACAAGGGCTTATCATCATCATGATTTCAATGATGCCTATGATGTTCCTTGCTATTCCTTTGATCATGGTGGGACCTACAGTCATTGTCTTTCCATTCACCTCCATCATAGTTTCATCCCCTACGATTTTAATTAGATTCAAAGAAGGAAGAAGAAGATTCAGATGAAGAGGATGAAGAGGAAGAAGAATTGCCACCACCATAGTGTCTGCCACCTCCTCTCCACTTGTTACGGCCATGATCCTTAGGTTTATAGTATTCATGATGCTTGCTTGAGCCCCTTCCTTGAGTACCACTTTTGCCTGAACCTGGATTGTTAATAGTCAACTATAGATTTGGGTTCTAGCCCCCATCACCAATGTTAAGGGGTGGAGAATCTTCATGTTTAGAACCCCCAAAGGGAGGATTCTCATTGTCATTTTGGTTTAGCAAGAACAAGGGGTTGGTGAACCATTTCCCCTTTGTAGCTTCATGGTGCTTCTCTTGGTGCCGATCTCATTTACGTTGTGTTTCTGTGGGACAATAGTCTTGATAGTTATTCTCTTGCACATTGTATTCATCATGGAGGTCCTGGATGCCCAACCTCTTAAGAGTTTAGAGGAACATTCTAGGAATAGATCGGTTAGGAGGCAACACAACATTGCCCTTCATATCTTTCCACTATAGCTACTCATTCTAATGCAAGATGAAGCTGAAATCAACTACAAACTCGTCTAGATGAGTGTACATCACCTTGAATTCTTAGGGCACTGGCATTTTTGAATCATCATGCTTATGAGTAGAAGACATCTTGGACTAGAGAAAAATTTAGTGTGCTTAAATATAATTGTAATTATTAATTTTTTGAATGATTGTGATCTTAAGATTCATTCCAATGATCTTAAATAATATTCACTAAGTCCTAGATAGCACATGTATCAAACTACAAGTCCCCAACAATATCACCAATGATGAGTGGTGAGTAGACCCTACGCCAAATCATACAAATCACTAAGCATTCACGTGCAATTCAATTGAATTCAATGGACTTATAGCCTTCTAAGTACACTAGTCTCTAGGAAGTGAAACTAACTGTTGCAATCATTGTCTTCCCAATTACACTTGTAAAATGCAAAGGTATAGTTAAGTGCAATTGAGGCATATGATTTTTATCATTTTTTATGTTTTGTATTTTAAGTAACCTAAGGATGAAGAATAATGAAAAAAGTAAAATACTTAAATTAATAATTTAGTCTAACTAGCTACACCTCACTAATCCTAACATAAGCATCTGTTTCCACTTGTTGTATACATCCTAAACACGTTTAACACTCCTAGGTTACCAAATGTTAAGCATTACTAGGATTACCAAGCATTAAGCATATGCTTGAAGTGCTTGTACTTATGTGCTTAATTAATTACTATTTAATCTAGCTTAATTGAGCTTAATTACTTAAAGCATTAAAGAAAATTGCATAAAACATTAAATGCATAAATAAACAATTAATCTATTTAAAAGTGTTGTAAGGTTTATTAGAAAGCTCATCTTTATTGGCACACACATTCCTATGCTTAGGTACAACAGTACTCGAATAAATATTTGTACACTCTTTAACTCCTATTGCGAGCACTTAGAAAAATATTCTAACTTTCAAATGATAAAACTATAAGAACTCCATTACAATTATGATAAAAGATGCCATAAACACGATAGGGGAGTATGTATTTATAGGAAAAACCAAACACTACGTCAACGAAGCCACATTAATGCATCAAATCCAAGGTTGATAAGGTTGCGTCAATGAGGCCTTGTTGACAGGACCTAAGAAAACATGACTCATCATTTAGGAAGAAGGGTGTTACACCAATCATTAGTGAAATTCTTGTAATTTGTTTGCATAAACTTAGAGTTAGTTGTGAATGCCCATAGTATGGTGAATTATAGTTGTACGACATCTTTATTTGAGTGGATTGTCCTTGGACATAATTCATGGCTAACAATAAAGATAGAGATTGTTCTTCATCATTGCATCATCTCGCATAGAATAAATTTACATTTCAATATCATTTACTTTTACTTTGTTATATACATTTTCTAAGTCATTTACTATTATCATGTTTCTTAATATGGATGGAATAAGTATGACTAGTTTTGCACATAAAGTGTAGTTATTTGGTAATCTAGTAGTGACTTTACTTGATTCGCTCAATGGTAAAGTTTCTTGGTAATCCTAAAAACAATGAAATTAGCCCAAGATGTGTATGACAAGCCAGGACCAAATACTTATTGTTAATAGGGTAGAATAGCTTTATACTTTCATTGTACTTAGTGATGGATCATATAATCATTTTCACTATGTTTACTATTAGCATACTTAGAGCTAAAACAATATCAATTGATCATATATCTCACTAAGAGTTAAACCATATGTTTTGCACTTCACTAACTCTAGTGAAAAGACAATGATTGTAAACTTATTATCAACTTACTAGTATACTTACATTATCCATCCACAAGTTACGATTTAGTTGCATGTGAACACTTTTGACTTGTATGGTTAATTCTGTATCACTCATCAAATGGAACTTGGTAGAATATTTGTTTATTTTGGAAGACAATGTATATTTTGTTAAAATTATAATAGTATTTTTAAAAATCAATTTCATTAACATTTTGTTTATTACAACAATGAGGTGTTAGCCTAGTGTTAAGACTCTTGATTTGAAAGCTCAAAGTCATGGTTTTGATTCTAGTGGGCAATGTTGAGTTATAAATTTTTAATTGGACTATATATCTTGGGGTGTACCTATATTACAACTATCTTGGGTTCCAACACCCCCACATTCCATTTATTACTTTATTACTCTTTTAAGACTCCTTCCCTATATGATCACAATGTTATTACCAGCCAAGTTTTGATTCATCTATTTAACTATAAATATTTTGACAATTTTGTAGGAATTTATCTTTTATTTGTAACTTTAAAGAGTATTAGCATCCTTAAAAGAAAAAACCCTAACTTTAACATATGAACTTTCCATAAATACTATAAGTGGGTGTTGGACATAAAAAAAATATATATTAAAAATAAAAATTTAGAATACAAAACCAAAAGAGTAGTGTAGAGAGGTGACACTGCAAATTAACCAAAAAAAAAAAAAAAAAAAGGCCTCATGATTTTGGGAATGCTTTTTCAAGTTTTTATCTTTACAACCAATCTTAAAAAACCTCCTCTCTAATTAAATGCTATTTTGTATCCTATGCAGGCCATAAACAATAAGAACTATGTGATAAATTGGGAATGAGTATTTTGCACGTAAAACAACTCTATAGTAACGGTGGTGCCTGCCAATCCCTACAGGCTTTGTAGACGTATAAGTATGAGCAACTAATGTCTTGGTGGGACCTTTAGCCTCACCTTCAATTCTGACGATCCCCTTACCCACATGACATGTTCTTGGTTTTGTTCAAAAGATATAACTTGACTGGAGATATTAACCGCTGTGTTATTTGACCAACTGAACAATTTCAAAATAGCGTTATAACGGTTGTATACGTCTGGCTTCCATAAAAGCCAACGTATAGGTATGCATAGCCTTCAATTCCGTTCCGTCCAAATAAACAAAGTGAAAATTCAAATCAAAAACAACCATTGCCCAAATGAGCGGGCTCATTCACTTCGAAATTTAAGACGCACACACTTTCTCTCTCTCTCTTTCTTTCTGTTGCAATTGCTGCATCTCCTGGCATTCTCCAGTCGTTACCTGTTGTAGTAGTTGTTGTGGCGGCGGATCGATCATGTTATTGTCGTCAGATCTCATCTGATCTACTCTGCTGAGTTTCGCAGATCCATTGAATTGAATCGTCCCATCTTTATTTAGCATCAGATTATATTCATCAGATTCTGAGTTTCGTTTCTTCTTCTTGTTTGAATGGAGAAGATCTGCGTCGCCGTAAGAGTGCGGCCGCTGAGCAAGCAGCAGTATGAGCGGCAGGGCCGAGATTCTGCTGCAAATGGCAACGGCAACAGTAGCAGCAGCAAAGGCAACTTCTGGAAAGTCGACGATAATCATATCTGCCTTTACAGCACTGCCGGAGGTCCCGTGCCTGGATATTCTTTCTCTTTTGGTACCTTCCTCCATCCTTCAAACCCTAGTTCTTCCTTTGATTCTTCACCGTCTTTTGTTTTTATTTTGAGTATCGTTCGAATATTCTGATGTATCTTGCGTTCAATTGCAGATCATGTATTCGGCCAGGATTGCACAAATTCTACTATTTATGAAATCCATACCAAGGATGTCATCGAGGCAGCCGTTCAAGGATTTAATGGTAAGTGCATTTACTTCCGCCTTTCAAGAAGAAATTGTATCTTGGCAAATGTTGGGATTGTCGCTTCCCTCGTATGCACATTTCGATTTTTAAAAATCTTAGGGTTGGGCAGCATGGTTTGAAGAGGGAACATGGTTTAAAATTCTAAAATAAAATGTGTTATTCGAACATCGAAGGATAAGACATGGATAATTAATTGCAGAATGCATCCATTAAACACGAACTATTACTGTATCGCCATTTTTTGGGTACAAGATGGAAACAAATTTTTATCAAATCCGTGGAAGTGCGTTTTCGGAACTGACAATAATTGATTATATATATACACACAAGCACACCTGTAACATACATTGAGCCCAGTACTTAGTAAAACATAGGTAAGAACAAGAGTAACTCAAACTCACAACCTGCTAGAAACAGGGTAAAATCCATGAACTGACTGGACTGAATTATTTCTTAGATATATAAAATTTTAACAGACTTTCCGTGCCATAAAAAAAGTTTAGTATGATGACGCAAGCAGCAAAATATAGCATGTCAAGGAATAACCAAATGGAGTCTATACCTTTGTGGCATGTCTGTGTTGCCCTTAATCCTCAAGATTGTTGTTTAGCTGGATAGGAAATGAAATGTAATTGTAAAGGCTTATGGTTTGTCTGGTGTTTTCTTCTGAAAGTCCTACGTTTAAGATATTGTGTGTTATATGAACAGCCAAATGTTGCAGCTGGATATCATTTGATGGCTCTCGCAGTTTGTTATGGACCTATGTTAAATGTGTTATAAACTAGCTTAGTTATATATTTAATATATATACCTATAAGTTGAGTGAGAGAATCTTCAAAAATGGAGTTGAACTTTAGTTCATTTATTGTATAAAAAATTATCCAAGTTGCCATTTAACCAAATTTTATATATTCTCTAACAATTTTGATCAGATCACCAAGATTACATGATGAGAAGGATAACTAATCCTAAGTCTGTTATGTTACAAAATATTTTGAATTTTCATGGATTGTTATTTCCATATATACTCCAGTGCCTTTCCGAATTTTATTTCTTGTGCATTGCAATAAGAAGACATAAACATAAAAGCTACTTGGAGCAAGTATGCTGTTGTTAAGGATGAAATGTTATTTACCACTACGGATAGGTTCTACTTGAATTTACCTTTACAGATAGGCTCTCTTTGGAATGTTATAGATGAAATCTTATTTAGCATTATTGATAAGCTTTTCCTCTAGCATTATGATAGAATATTATTTAGTATTACCTATAACCAATCCCTGAAGCATTATGGATGAAATATTATTTAATTTACTGATCTATAACTGGTAGTTGTCCTCTCTGCCAACAAAATAATGTTCAAATTAAAAAAAAAATTCCAATATGTTAATAATCTTCATTATTATTATTTCCATTCCTTACCATTCATATTTTGCATTATTCTTTATTTTATACTTATGTTCTTCAATATAATGCTCCAATAGGTACTGTCTTTGCTTATGGGCAGACAAGCAGTGGAAAGACGTACACAATGCAGGGGTCTGAAGCAGACCCTGGCATAATTCGTATGGCTGTCTACGAAGTTTTCAATAATATCCAATCGGTAATAGCATTCATTTCTCAACACGTTAGATTTGTTTTCCCCAACAGGTAACCATTAAGATGTTTTCTTTGTTTTCCCAACAAGTAATCAGTAAGACGTGCTCTTTGTTAGATATCTGATCGAGAATTCTTGATTCGAGTTTCATACCTGGAGATTTATAATGAAGAGATTAACGATCTTCTCACTCCCGAAAATAAGAAGCTTCAAATTCATGAAAACTTGGAGGTGAGTTATTCTGATTAAATTTTATTGAATAAAAATGTGAAAGTGAAAATGGGTATTTTGTAATATGTCTTCCCCTTTTCGGCTGATTCCGGTCATTTTTTCTTGAATCCCAGCGTGGTATATTTGTTGCTGCCCTGAAAGAAGAAATTGTGACCAACCCTGAACAGGTGTATAAACTTATTGAAGAAGGAGAAGGTAAAATCTGTTGCGTAGAATCATCTCTCGAGAGATATATTAAATTTCTGCGGTAGATATAGATTCTTTGTTTTTGTTTTGTTTCCCTCCTTTGTTCTTTTTTTTTGTTGACTATTCGGAAACTTTTCAGCCCATAGACATGTTGGCGAAACAAACATGAATGTAAGAAGTAGCAGATCTCACACAATTTTCAGGATGGTAAGTACTTCATTTCATGTATTTTTGTCTTTTATCAATTTTAAAATCTCTGGAATGTCTCGCACGCAACTACTTGATATTCAGGTTATCGAAAGCAGAGGAAAGGATGGCCAGTCAAATAGAGATTCATACGATAAAGATACTGTGCGAGTTTCGGTTTTGGTACGCATGCGGTATCGCAGACATCATTGTTTTCCCCATGTACATTTTGATTCTTTAAGTTCTCCAGAAGCTGACACTGACCTTTTTTTGTCATAGAATTTGGTTGATTTAGCTGGTTCCGAGCGAGTTGCTAAGACTGGAGCTGGAGGAGTCCGTCTGAAGGAGGGAAGTCACATAAATAAGAGCTTGATGAGTCTTGGAACAGTGATAAACAAGCTCAGTGATGGGGCTGGAAAGCAAAGGTTTAAAGTTTGCATCGTATGCAGATAGCAGCTATTGTTCAGTAGATTTGTTGCATTGTGTTATCCGGGAAAGTGAAAGTGTATCCTTGTTTGTGGAACAGGGCACATATTCCTTATCGTGATAGTAAGCTCACCAGAATACTACAACCAGCTCTGGGGGGGAACGCTAAGACTGCTATTATTTGTACAGTGGCGCCTGAAGAGGTAATCTTGCTTTCCATGAACATTCCATTCTCTCCGGTGTCCTTTTAATTAATGATGTTGGAATCTGTAATCTATTATATATTTTGTATTCAGATTCATACGGACGAAACACGAGGGACTCTCCAATTTGCAAGCAGGGCTAAGAAAGTTACAAATTGTGCCCAAGTCAATGAAGTGAGGTTCTAATCTCATGCAGTTGTTCTAATCTATTACGCACATGTATCGAATTTGGTCTCTTAGAGTTCTACCACTGGTATCTTATAGTTATATACGTACACTTCAATAACTGTAATCAGGATAGCATCGGGGGGAAATGGGTTAAGGCATATTCAAGGAAAAACGTGATATCGAGATTCTATTTCTTTAGGATTTTTAGATATGGGCAGAGAAATACATGCATAAATTGTATTTGATCTTAGTTTGCTCAAAATTTTACGGATGTGTGTTATTAATCCTTAAAAAGAAAGGAATTACCTGTTTAATACTTGTGGTGTCAGCTTTGAATCGGTTAAGTAGCAATGCATTTTTTTAATGCTAAATCTTGCGTTCTACTTTCGTATTACATGTCACAAGATATGGGTATTCCTATTTTTATGATGCTGAGCTGTTTTTCTTTATCATTTTCAGATAATGACCGATGCCGCGTTATTGAAGAGACAGAAGAGGGAAATTGAGGAGCTGCGCAGAAAGCTTGAAGTACTAACACCATGCTTTGATTCTTAATTTGCATAATGGAGTCAAATTTTTGAATTTGATTCCACTGATCCTTACAAATTATTACAGGGATCACACTCAGAGGTTCTGGAGCAAGAAATATTGAACTTGAGAAATGATATGCTGAAGGTCCGCTTTTCGATTGCCATGGTGATATCCTCCGTATTCAAACTTGCCTTTCTGAATTATTCTAATTTGTGTTATCTTCTAACATCAGAATGAACTGGAAAGAGAAAGGCTAGCAATGCAGCTTGAAGAAGAGCGGAAGGCTCACCAAGAGCGTGATCGCCGCATTAAGGAGCAGCAAATGAAAATACAGAATCTTAGCACTTTGGTTATAACTTCAGACCAAGAAAGAATTTCATCTCGAGTATATCTTTTCTTCTTTACTTTTATTTTATATATATCTATATATGAACTTGACCAAATAGTAAGATACTTCATGAATGCTAATGTATTTCCATCGAAACGTGACTGCATAACCTCTTGCATAAAAGTCAAGAAACAGCTTGGAACATGTTAACGCTCGCGGATCTAGCCTTGATGGTCTTGACCAAGTAAGTTCGAATCTTGTCTGGCAATACTTTTAACATGGGCCCAAAAAACACATTTACTTGTCGAATGTTTCAAACTTAATTCTCCACATCCTTTGAACTTCGCATTTTGGAGACATTGATAAAGTGAGTAAGCTTAACATCAAATCATGTATATTTGAATATATATTGTTTTTGACCTTTGTGAAAGTACTGCCGCAATTTTGATGTTTTACCTTTTCAGTGTTAATAACATTGGCTGTTTTGTGATGTTTTTAGGGAAAATATAGTCGGAATGCAGGCAATGAAGATTCTATTGATAGACGTGTAACTAGAAGGGATAGGATAGTATATGATTTCAATGAGTCACAGATTCCAAGTTCTACGGAAAAGCAGTCCAATGCTTCGATATTTTCGGATGGAAGTTCTGTTCCATTCAACTTTACAAACGTGGCAGATGAAGACACTTGGATAACATTAAATGGAGGACAGATATTTACAGATGTTGATTTTTTGCAATCAACTCCTAGTAGGAAGAGTTATCCAGTCGGAGGTGATATTTACCTGGTAAGTTCTCTGTTTATCTTGTAAGTTTTTTTTTTGAGAGTTTATTCTGCTATTTTCCCACACCGTTTATGCTCTAAGACCTTAACATTAGATTTAGGGCCTCTAGAGACTCTTTCAGAACTTTTTAACTTAGTTTTTGGAGTTGGTTATTAGGTGACAGTTGTCTTTCAAATCAAAACTCAAACCACCCGCAGAACAAATAGATATACATCTGAACCTATATTTAGAACAAAGTTTTTTGTTATGAAGTTTATGAAGAAGTGAATAAGTAATGCTTAATTATTGAAAGCGACACTTTCCGGCTAACTGTATTTCAGATATGTGAAATAGGATTTAGAATCTCCCAGTTCGTTTCTTGTAACGAGGAGCCCTGTTTGATTACTTGCTTCAAACTGATTCATTTTGATTGCGTTGTAATCTTTTTCCTGATACCCTGCCTACACGAAATTTATGCGATCATTTGAATACATTTTATGCTTATTTTGCTTCATTATATGGTTTTTGAAGTAGAATCGTGGTGAAGAAGAGATTGAGCATTTGAAACAGCAGTTGCAGAAGGTTCTTGAAGAAAAGCATGAAGTTGAGGTAAGTATTGTTAGTTTTCATGATATTCATTCTACGTTGGCATGGAATCTTACTATGATAAAAAACTAAAATCAAGGTATTATACATTTATGGATTTTAGGTATTTTGTTTCAATTTGAAAATCTAGAAATGAAATTTCCCAACCGAACTTTAGCTTCCATAAATGTACGAATATTTTAATTATTTGATTTCTAATATTTAGTACGGTATTTGATTATTGATGGTTTTCCATTAAAAATTGTAGAAAGCATTGGAGGAGCAAATTTCAGTGAACAGTGAATTGAAAATGACACTCACCACCATGGAGAGTGAAACAACAGTATTCAGAAGCATCTCTGAACAAGTTTCAAAAGCTGCTACAAACTACAAAGAAGATTCAGTAGATATTTCTTCTTACTTCAAGGTACTGATATTCAAAATGGATTCGTTCAAGAATAGGATGTCACGTTGTTTCCTTTCAATGCCTCTCATACATTTGAGCTGTGGATCAAAAGAGTAGGCATTTATTCCTAGTGAATAAAATTTTTTTTCCTCTGAATCATAGCTTCTTTAATTTAAGATGAACTTATTGAGCGTCTTTCGGGTCATCCTCCACCTACATCTTATTCCTATTTCAAACCAATTGATTTGGTCATCCATTGCAGTAATCCACAGAAGAAGCATCTAAATTTGGCCTCATTAATGCTCGACATGATGTAATGCAACTCTATTTGTTGTGAACTTATATAGTTAATTTTCAGGATTTAACCATGGATGAAAAGGATAGCAGTACAATTCTTAAATTCAAGATCAGCCTTTTAAAACTGTTGAACTTGATGGATGAATACAAGAAAGAGAATGGGGATCTTTATCAGCAATGCCAGATGCTTAACCATCAACTGCATGATGCCATGTCAACTGTGATGCTGAGAAAGAATGGAGATGAACGTCATTCCAAGGAGTTGGAAATTGTTAATGGAATTCCATCTCCCTCAAGAAAGGTGCCGTTAACGGAATTCTGATTCTCATGTCTTTTTAGTTTAGTTTTGTTTTTTTTCTAATTACAAATTTTCTGAAGAGTATTATGGCATAGCAGGTCTCTTGTAATCCTGAAACTTCCGTGGCAGGAGAATCTAGATTAGAAGTAATACCATGGCAGGATACTCTTAAGGGTATCTTTTGTAAGCTGTTAGCAGCAGATAAGGGTCGGGATCAAGAATCTGCTGCAATTGACATTGAACAAATGTGCTTATCCATTCAAGATGAATCCAGGTCCAAGTCCATATCCGACTTTGTAAAGACATACAGATCCCCACAAGAAGAACACACAGATAATGGTCTTTCTTCTAAGCTGAATTCAGATCTAGCAAACAGCACATTGCTTGCCAAATGGCTGGCAGATGATCTCAAGAACCATTCACAACATTCAGAGCTGTACAAATCTGGCCCCCGCGAAATGGACAGCAATGCGTGGAGGCTGCTCAATGCGTTCCACATCTGCTGCAGCCAGATTCTTGAACGAGTATCACCAGTTTGCCGTTTTCAGGTTGGTTATGTTCAGACTGTAACATATTACAGAATGCATTTGCTTTGTCTAAATTTGAATTTGCACCGTCTATCTCACTAGGATGATGATGATGAGTGAAATATTCTTTTATAAACATCTTTGCTTTCAGGACTCAGATATTTCAGTTTTGCCAATTGATTGTGAATCAGACAGCAGCACGGCGTTTGTGGAGCCTTGTGAAAGGAAACCAGCAGATCCCGACGGCAGTATGTGGGAGCAACTGAAAATGTCATCTGAGCATGTCTCTGCTCTTGATAACAGGATTGCTTTATTAAATATAGAGAAGGAGACCATCTCAAGGGCATTGGATCATGAACTCCAGCGGCAGGAACAAAAGCAGCTAGACACAAAATTCTGTGATCATCTAAGTAATGAATTCATGCATTTGAGCAGAGACTTAGCTGCAAGGAATCGTATATATTCTTCCATTAGGTGTGTAGTGAACGAATTCCAAAACAAGCTGCATGCAGATATACAACAACCCAGTTAATTTTTTAGAAGTCATTATTTTTTTTAATTGTAAAAGACCTGTGGGCATGGACCATGATTTTAGGCAGGCTTCTCACATTGCTGCAATTCTGCAGTGTTAAGGCAATCCTGCTTCCTTCCAACTGAAGGTGCATTATGGAAAACTTTATGCTATCTCTGTTTCCCTTCATGAATTATGTCTTCCTTGTAGCATTCTTGAGATCCTAAACTGACCTCTTTCAGTTGTGTGCATCGTATGCTTCTATTCTTGCTGGGTTATTTGTTTATCACAAAGTTAGGGGACATGAAAATCTTTTGAACGTGAGTATGATTGAAACAGTTTTTTATCATCTCGATGAGATGAACCAAGATATTAACCCAAAATTATAAAAACTTAAAAATATTTGTTCTCAACTCTTTTTTTTTAAAAGACTATTAATATGCTGTATACAAATTAAAGCTGAAATAAATTAGGGGAAGTTGTCAGAAATGGAGAGCAATGGAAAAGTAAATATAATCAGGCAGAAGAAGATTGCTATGGATCTGCATTTGCAGGTTTACACAGTGCACACATTTATACAATTCTTGAGTGCAGGTTGAATGGAAATCATCCAAAGAATGTAAAAAAGATGATAGGAAACTTAAGGGAACACTAAGTAGAGGAAATTTTACAAAGCAACACCATTACAGTTACAACACCCTTAGAAATAGTACTGGAAACTAAAACATTTTAATACTGTAAATATGAAACATTTTAATACCCCCACAAGTTGGAGTGTGGATATTGAGAATGGCCAACTTGCCAAGTAAATATATTGAAACTGAAGAGCTCTAGGAGGTTTTGTGAATAGATTAGCAGGTTGATGTGTAGTAGATGTATGAGTTTGAACCATTTCAGATATGATCTTTTCATGAACAATGTGATACTCAATCTCAATATATTTGGTTGGTTTGTGGAAGACTGGATTAGCAGCAATATGTAGAGCAACTTTGTTGTCACAAAATAAAGTTGCTGGTTGAGGATGAGATACTTGTAGATCTTTTAACAAATTGAAAAGCCAAATGAGTTCACAGTAAGCATTTGCCATGGCATGATATTCTCTTTAGCAGAGAAATGCAAGACAATGGATTGGTTCTTTGATTTCCATGAAAATGGAGAAGTTCCAAGAAAGGTACAGTACCCAATAATAGATTTGCGAGTATTAGTGTAACTAGCTCAATCAGAATTATAGTATGCACATAATTGAAGAGGATTTCAGGAAGAGAGTAAAATTCCTTGACCTCGTGCTTCTTTCGATATCTAAGAATTCTATGAGCTATATCAAGATGGGGTTGCTAACGTTGATCTAAGAATTGACTCAAGGTATGAACTAAATATATAATGTTAGGGCGGGTGATAGTGGGGTAGATGAAACATTTCACAAGGCAGCGATATGATGATGAATCCTCTAATAATGGTTCATCATTTCTATTAAGCTTCAAATTTTGCTTCATTGGAAATGAAGAAGGATGTGAACCAAAAAAACATGTATCTTCAAGAATATCTAAAGTATATTTTTTTTGTTAAAGATGAATACCCTTATTAGAGCAAGCAATTTCAATATCAAGGAAATATTTGAGTTGTTTCAAATCTTTGACTTGATATTGACTATGAAGGAATTTTTTGAGAGCTGTAATAGAGACAAGATCATTTCTAGCAACAATGATATCGTCTACATAAACCAACACTATTGTAAAGGAAGCCCCTGTTGTGCATGTGAAGAGAGAATGATCAACCTTTGGTTGAGTGTAGCTAGCATCAATGAGAGTATAAGATAGTTTTTGAAACCATTGTCTCGAAGCTTGCTTGAGCTTGTATAGAGATTTGTTGAGGCGGCAAACATGCATTTCTCCTAGCATACCAAAACCAAGAGGAAGAGCCATATAAACCTTTCTTTTAAGATCGCTATGAAGAAATGCATTATTAATATCCAATAGATGAAGGTGCCAATATTAAATGGTTGCAACTACCAAAAGACATCTAATTATAGTAAGTTTAACAATAGGTGCAAAAGTTTCCTGAAAATTCAAACCTTCTTTATGAGTATATCCCTTAGCTATAAGATGAGCTTTGTAGCACTCAATGGTTCCATTAGGTTTGTGTTTGATCTTGAACATCCACTTACAACCAATGGCCCTTTTATGATGAGGTAAAGAAGCAAGTATCCAAGTATTGTTGGACTCCAATGCACAAATCTCTACAACTATCACCTCCCACCATTTTGGATCCTTGATTACTTAAGAAAAAAATCCTTGGCACTCTATGAGATGAAATAGCTATAGGATAGGCTTGATGTTGTGGTGAAAGTTTTCTATATGAACCAAATTATGAAATGGGATAAGTAGTACTTACTATAGGCTTTGTCGATGAGGAAGATAACAAAGTAGTTGATGTATAAATAACAAATTGACAATCATAATCTTAGAGATAACTCGGAGTATGTCAAATGTGGGTGGATCATCTTGGTAAGGAATGTGATAGAGGCATATTGTTAGAGGTTTGTTCATGATCAACCATTGATGGTTGATCAGTGGATGAAGTGAATACATTATTTTCTAGAGAAGGTATAACTTCAAGTAATGGAGAAGTGAGAGAAATAGGTTGATCAGGGATGGGACAAGGTAAAATCGGTGGATGCATATGTGAGTAGTCCATTTGGAATAGAAATATGTTTTCATGAAATACAACATTCCTACTAATGATGATTTTTTGGGTATCCATGTCACATAGCTTGTATCCTTTTTGAGCATAAGGATAACCAAGAAAAACACATTTTTTAGCTCATGGATCAAATTTTGATGTTTTATTAGGAAGCATACTAGCATAGCATAGACATCCAAAAACTCTAAGATGAGAATAGGAAGGTTTATAATAGAAAATAACTTCATGAGGAGTTTGGTTAGATAAAATTGGTATGAAGGTTCGATTAATAACATATGTAGTGGTGAGAATACATTCCCCCCAAAAAACGTAAAGGCAAATTACCTTGAAACCTTAAAGCTTAGGTAACATTTAGAAGGGGTTAATGTTTTTGCTCAAGTACGCCATTTTGTTGTAGGGTAGCAACACAACTATGTTGATGAATGATACTTTTTTCTTGATAAAAAGAATACACATTGAATTCAATACCATCATCACTTCAAATTTGTTGGATTTTATGACCAAATTGTGTTTTAACTAATGTGCAAAATATTTTTAATAGAAAACAAGTTTCAGTTTTGTGTCACATAAGAAACACCCAAGTACATCTAGTAAAATCATCAACTATAGTCAAGAAGTACAATGCACTAGTGAGAGAAGGTGTTTTGTAGGAACCCCATATGTCACAATGAATTAGATGAAAAGGTGTAGAACTTGAAATAGAACTTGAAGGAAATGGTAATCGAGCTTGTTTAGCAATTAGGCAAATACCACAATGTGATGGATGAGAAATAGAAATTTTAGATATATTTTTGGCTAATAAGTGCAAGCAAGTACTAGTTAAATGTCCCAATTGTTTATGCTATAAATCAAATGAGAAAACAACAGATACAAAATGAAAAAGATCTTTATGGGAGTTATTTGAATCCTTGGAAAAATGATGAAGAAGGTATAGGCCATTCATTTCTTTACTCACTCCAATCATCTTCCTTGAGGCTTGGTCTTGTATAATACATCAATCAGAGGAGAAGGTTACTTTGCAATTCATACAAATGAGGAAACAATAGATACAAAATGAAAAATATCTTTATGGGAGTTATTTGAATCCTTGGAAAAATGATGAAGGTATAGGCCATTCATTTCTTTACTCACTCCAATCATCTTCCTCAAGGCTTGGTCCTTTATAATATATTAATTAGAGGAGAAGGTTACTTTGCAATTCATATGGCAAATTAGTTTGCTAATAGATATTAGATTGACTTTGAAGGAAGGAACATAGAGAACATCCCTTAAACCTATTGAATCTAATATATTCACAATTCTAGCATGGAAAACAGGTGCAATAGTACCATCAAGCAGTTTTATAGAAGTATCTACTTTGGATGTAACATGGTAAGAAGATGAAAATGAGTTAACCATATAATTAGTTGCTCCAATTTCAAGGATCCATGATGTTGAATCATTAACTAAGGCTAGGCAGAGAAAAGTACCTGAAGTATGTGTTTCTGGTTGTAAGGTACTTGCTTGATTTGTAGAATGTTGGTGATCATTCAAAAGTGAAATGAGTTGTTTGTATTGCTCTTTTATGAGAGAGAATGATGAAACTTTCTTACTATTGTACCCTAATCAAATTTGAATTCATAGTAGAGTATCCTCTTTTGTACCTAGAAGGATATCCATGAAGCTTATAACATTTTACAAGGGTGTGACTTGTTCGTCCACAATGTTTACAAATGAGTCGTACATGCCTTAAAGCTTGAGAAGACATCATTATGAAAATGTTCCTTTAACAATGAAATGATTACACACTAGTAGAATGATTTTGCAAACCAAAAAATTAAAGAACCATGCTTTGATACCAAGTCAGAAATAGAGAGCAATGGAAAAGAAAATATAATGAGCTTGAAGAAGATTGCTATAGATATGCCTTTGCAGGTTTACATAGTGCACATATTTATACAATTCTTGAGTAGAGGTTGAATGAAAGCCATCCAAAGTATGTAAAAAATAGGATAGAAAACTTAACATAGAGGGAACACTAAGTAGATAAAATTTTACAAAGCAAGATCATTACACTTATAACACCCTTAGAAATAATGTTGGAAACTAAAACATTCTAATGTTGTAAACATCACACATTCTAATAGAAGTTACTAAAATAACATCATGCATATTTATAAGAATAAGATACACATTGGATAATCAAGTCTCCAAGAAAGTTTCCTTTTATAATATAAGGTGGTTTAATTTACTTCTAGTTGTTTCATTGGTTAATTATTCTCTTCACATGGATTTCATTCAAAGGAAAGTATAAGTTGAAATGAAATTCAAAATTTTCATGAATGTTTCTACTTTTCTTTTACAAGTTAGAATAATTGTTTAGATAGATTGAATTTGGATATTTTGTGTAAATAGTAGGTCAAATAAAAATAAAAAAAATCAAATGCCACTAGCAAGCATAACATCAAACAATGACGTTATAAGCAATCCCAATCATCAACTGAGAAAAAATCCAAAGGCTCATATGTATGACATTGCCTACATTTGAGAAATCATCCACAATTACCAAGTACTTACCTCTTCTATGAATAATAGCGAGCATTGTTGATCCAATGTGATGATGCCAATGTGTACCTTGAATTTTATCTCTTTCAAGATCTAGGCATATTCTTTTATAATTTTCATGCCCCAAGAGTTTTCTACATTGAAGTATACTTAGGAAAACGTGCTAGAAATGAATTTTCTATTTCCTCTAATGGCTACTTTTGATGTCCACTATAAATCTAGGATGGCCACTTTGTATAGGCTAGCATTATGGTTGTACTTCTAGGTCCTAATAGGGCATCCATCCTAACAACTAATTTCTTTCTATTTGGACATCCATCTATGGTCCTAAATATTCAATTTGCTAGCCATTCACACTCGATAGGAGACAACTACAAAACCTCATCTGCTCTTGGCCTAAACATCCAACAAAAAGTGTGAACATCTACTCTATGTTTATAGTTATGAAATGATGAACTTGACATGTTGAATCTTCCTTCCATACATCCCAAAGTATTGGAATGAACTTATAACTTCTGCCATGATCTCCACTCTTGTCTTAGACTCAACAACTCAAGTGATACCTGATGAGACGCGACTTGCACTAGGCCGCGATATCGCGTCTTCTCCTGCAATATCGCGTACGCGATATCGCGTCCCGCCGCCATATCTATAAATAAGAGGTGGCACTCCCTTCAT
>MNCI01010595.1:82592-99468 GCA_015680685.1 Gnetum montanum | reverse complement strand
TTAACCATACACCGTGACACATACAAGCAAGCCTGGGAAGACAACGAACGATTAACCCCAAGTGTTTCTTGTGGCGTTAAGGCATTTAGTCTGCGGAGTTCGACCGGATCGCGCGTGTACGCTCGTATTCGTATGGTGGAGTGTAGGGGTACCTCGCCACTCATCAATACCTTATACACAAGCCTAGCCAAACACAAATTTCCATTTTCTATTTTTTATATCACCAAAACATGGAATAGCTCAACAATATCTTCCCTTTTGATGATGTCTTAAAACTTGAGAATGGATATGTAGCACATGATCTAAGTATTTAAAAAAATAAGACACAAATTCAAGATCTTTTAAAAAATAAGAAAGATATACATATTTCAAAAGCTCATGCTATCATAACCAACCATAATATGCAAGTGTCATCATAACGTCATATAACAAAATAAGCACCATTGGTTCATAAAACATAAAAAATAATAGTTAAAACATAAAGTTCTAAGAACAATACATAACATAAAGATATGGAGTGCAAATATGTGGCAATGTTAGGGTATTGAGGCTAGAGCCCATGAATATGATCCTCATTCTCTCTCCCTCTTTTTGGGAAATCATTCAAAAAGATGAAAAGAGCCCCAAATCCATTCAATTTAAGTTTTCATCACATTACTTTGGTGGTTGATACTCTTCTTCCTCATCATCATTACTATTGGAAACACAACACTCATCATTTGAATCCACTAACTTAAGCACAAATACCTAGTGCCACCAAAGATGAAGCTTCCCTCTAAAATCTAGCATGTGTGATGACTAGTAGGCACAACATTCAAAAATAGTGTGATTCCTCTAATAAGTCTTTGTTATTGGAGAACCAAAAAAAATATTCATAGAATCTTATATATATGGATTATCTAAAGTTGTCTACATCTTGATAAATAACTTTCCCTCAACTTGTATCTTTAGCTAAAAATCATGTGAATCATTAGTTTAATCCTTATATCCCTACTAGTGTAATCTCCTCATTAGAGTCCTCTACCATATCTAAATCATAGCTATTAAATGGACTACCATCTGCAACATAAGCATGAGGATCATGTTCCTTAGAGCATGTGGAGATTCCAATTGGCTCCTCATATGAAATGGGGGGAAGCTCCTTCTACAAAGGGGAACTAGAATATCTCCTATCAAGCCTCTCAATCCATCTTCCTAATGTAGAAAATTTGCAACCTATTTTGTTAAATGTCCTAACAAAAGCCTATAAAAGCCTTGTTCAAGATGAAGCCAAGTTAAACTCCAACTAATCTAGAATGAGAAAGGTAGGGCATGATGCCCTGGGATGTGGATGATGCAACTCCTTTATCAATGCCATCCCACTTCTTAGCATACTTTATAATCCCCTTCTTATCATGAATGGTAGGTATGTTGGGGATATCAATCTTCTTATTTCTAAAAATAAGGCTAATTAACAAAGAGAACCCAAAGGTTTGTGTTTTCCCATGATCGAACATGGTATCTCTACTAATAATGTATCCAAAATCTAACTTTAGTATTGTAAGCAATGAATAAAGGACCAAAGCTTGCTAGGAAAGTAGATGGTCACAACTTCCACCATTTACTACAAGATTGTAGTCAATGATAAGTGTATGATTAATGAGTTACATGTCATGTCTACCTTATAAACCTTATTTTTCAAGATAAGATTAATATTAGCAAATAATCTTAAGTAGAAATATCTCTTAAACATAGTAAATGTAATATTTGTAAATATGTACTGAGTGTATTCATCCATAATCTATGTGTACTTTATGCATAAAATCCTAAGAAGTAATTTATTAGACTAGAATAAATTATAATAATTATCTCATTAACCAAAGTGCTAAACGTTCAAGTATCCATATTCATGCCTTAAATATTATAGAAAAACTATCTCATCGTTACTTTTGAAATGGAGTAAAGGGACTCAAACTAAATAAAAATCCAAATGCATCAAAATATGACTAAATTTTAGATCTTCTATCAGGCTTGAAATCAAGGGCCCTCTCAATTATAATAGTGAATTTTTAATGAGATTCATATTTTTTTCTTTTCTACCTATAATAAAAACAAGGGTTTGTAACCTCTTTATTCTAGAAGATATATAAGGATCCTTTATGCACAACTACTCTAGCACTATTAGATTTGCTTTTCTAAAACTATTGTAAGCTCTTCTTCATTCTTACCATGATGTACTTCCTTTACTATTTTCTCTTCCTCCCAACCTTCTATAATGTTGAATTTCTTCAAAATGAATGTAAGATGAGAGAATGAGAATGTTTAGTATCTTTTATTACTACAAACTAGGATTTGGAAAATTCTTTTTATTTTTTATCATGCTAATGTTGGGATGTTCTACTAATAGGATGGACATCCTAAGGATCCTATTTGTACATCCTAATATATGGTGGAAGTTCCACTTGAGGGGACCTAAGCACAGGGTAGGTCTGACTTGTAGTATGGACATCCTATCTAGCCTAAGATCTAATTATAGAAACATGTGTGGATAAAAAAAAAAGAAAATACAAAATTCTAACTACCTTACCCTACTAGCTAAGAATAGAAATATTACCTTATCTTACTTGATTAGGAATGATCCCAACTTTAACATCATATAGAAGTGATATAGAGTGAGTTGCTTCTTGTCTATTCTTACTATTCTATTGAATTTTCCTTCTAGTTTTTTTTCCTTGTCTCCTAGGCACATTTTTCTTTGTAGGTCTTGATGCATTAATATAATCTCTAACTCCATATTTCTTCACTTGAAAGCTTTCTTTGAATATCCATCTCTTTGTCACATGGCCTTGCAAGGTATTGTTATCTTGTCCTTGATAGGAATCACCTAAGAAGCATCATGAAATTGATAATTTCTAAATGAGCAATTATCCTTAATATGATCAACTTGATGACAATGAAGGCATATTTTAGATCTAGAAAATCTAGAAGGAAAAGAATGATTATACCTATATTGATATGTTTCTTTTCATTCATTAGAGTAACTTGTCATGGTGAGCTTATGATCAAGCTCACTCTTGTCATTAGGACTTCTCCCTTGTTGAAGCATATAATCTAGTGAAGCCTTGTCAAGAATAAACATCTTAGTGATCTATCTCTCTAATTCAACTTTCTTTTATAACTTTTCGACATTCTTTCTAAATAACCCATTTTCTCCTAGAAGTGAAATGTTAACCCTCTTGAGTCCATCTTTCCTATGTGTCTTTAAAGATTTACTAATATTATCTTGGAAGGCTATAACTCACTGATGAACAGTGATATCAAGGCCATGATATCAAATCTGCGATATCGGGTCCATGATATTGGAGCTTGCCATGCGATGTTGGATACCTGATATCGCATTCTGCCTCATTGCCTATAAATAAGAGGCGGGCGTACTTGGTTTGCATAGTTAATTTTAGTCTCTTACCCAAACTCTTGCCTTTTCTCCCTCTCAGAGTTAGAATTATTTCTGTGTGCCTGCAATAGAAGTCATAAAGTAAACAGATCCTTATTCGAGCATTGTGTACCTGAGCATACCTTGTGTACAACAATAAAGACGAACTTTGTGATAAACCTTGCAGCATTTAGAATAGATTAATTAATGTTAATTATGATTATTTAATGCTTTCCTTAGTTAATTAATGATTCTCTCTCACCCTACAACTCTCCTAAGTAAGAACACATAGTACGATCACTTCGAGCATGCGTGTAACACTTGGTAACCTAGTAATGATTAGCGTTTGGTAATCCTAGTAGTGTTGCACTGGTTCAAGATGTGTACGGTAAGTGAGAATGGATACTAGTGTTAGGATTAATTAAAGCCTAGTTAATAAATAGTTAAATAAATTTAGTTACTTAGTTATCTCTCTCCTCCCTTATTATCAGCAGGACATAAAAACATAAAAAGCCATAAAAATCATATGCCTCAAGTTTACTTAACCATACAATCGTGACATACAAGTAAGCTTGGGAAGACAACGATTAACCAACCCATTCTTGTTCCATCAAGGTTTATAAGCACTTAGTCCTTGGAATTTGACCAGATCGTGCATGTACGCTCGTATTTGTATGATTGAGTGTAGGGATACCTTGCCACTCATCATTGGCGCCATTGCAGGGGACTTTGTTGTTTGTGTGCTAACTAGAACATAGGAAATCTTTCACATCATTGGAACAAACCATTAGGGTTGGTTAAAGAAATAAATAATATATAATACATTGAACACTAAATAGAAAATCATGTCTCCTTCTTCGTACGAAAGTGTACCTAGGTCTGATACAGGTAACAATCGAAGGCGTAGTACACATGATAATCTGCCAGTCCCTCAACAGTTTCTTGTGGTATATGTTCATCCCGATGAATATGTACTGAACTTTACCTTTATTCTCCACCAAGATGAACAACTGCGTTGGCGAGACTTAGAAGGTAACATAGTGTTACCTCCTGATCGCTCTGTCCTGGGCATGCTTCTTCGTGATCTCACACGAATTGGCATGCAACACTTACAGGTAGAATATGTTGTGCATGATCATGACTCAAGAGAGTATCGACCCATGTAGGCACAATGTCAAAGGGATTTACAACAGGAGAGACATCATGAATCCATGAAGGAAAATTTGTTGCAAAATGTCCTCCATGTCCTAAGCGAAAATGAGGGTGGTGAACCTGCCTCAGGCAACCGCCCACACAATGATGTTCCTCATATTGACTTTAGTCAAGGGGTTGTGTATCAGAATATTTACTCAACTATTCATAACCCATATTCTGGTATCGGCTGACACAAAGGGTCTGAAAAAGGAACATGAGCACATGACAAAGATGGACATTTTGATTGTAACCATGATCGAGGCCATGACCATCGAAGAGAAGGAAGCAAGTACTGACATGGTGACGGTTCCCCTTCTTCTTTACCTTAATCATCTCCTTCACCTTCTTCTTCAAAATCTAGATGCAGTCACAAAGAAAAAGACCATGAGGATAAGGGTAAGCGAAATGAGAGTCATAGACAAAACAGTTGAGAAAGGGGATGAGGGCATTCTAGAGAAACACATCGTGAAAGAAGGGAGAGTAGGGAACAACATAGGCATCATGGATATCACAGATGGGATGATCACAATGAACCCTACTCGCTACTCGAAGTATGCTAGACATAACTGAGGTTGTTAGGATCCCAACAAGGCACCAAAAAGATAGTAGGATCAAGAGATTAGACATGAAAAATATCTTACGATTTGAAGGGGGATACAACGCTGATCCTCAAAATCATCTACAAGCATTTCATGATGCATGTGCCTTACAAAACATAGAAAGCGAATGGCAAAAACTTAAGTTGTTCCCATGGACACTAATCAAAGAAGTGGAGAGCTAGTATTGGTCCTTAGAACCAGAATCTATTTGTAGATGGAGTACCAAGTTAGAATTGTTCAATGATAAGTACCATATGTACTCCCAAGTGTCCAACCTGTGAAAGAAAATCCAAGGCTGGAAACAAGGAGGACATGAACCCTTGGATGCTACCATGGGTTGATATTATGCACTATTACATCATTGTCCTAGCCATGGTTATTCACAAAGGGATCAACTATGCCATCTCGTAGATGGGCTTAGGCATGAAATGCGAATAACCCTTGGGACGTATGCCCAAGGGAGGCTATCAGAGCTTAACCCATCAAGTTCAAAGATTATTGGAGCAAGTTGCTAAAGAAGAAGGTGAGATAAGGAAAAGAGAGAGTGTGTAGAAGTATAATCAAGATCATTCCCTCCAAAATAGGGGAGTAAGATTCTGTAAGGATGAAGAAGAGTCACCACTAGAAGAGATGGTGAATAAGAAAACCTTGCCTGTCCAAAAATTAGCATTGGAAGTATTGGCAAAGGTAGACCAAATGTGGGATTCCCTAGATAATAGATTTTAAACTGTTCTTAAAATAGTAGAGGAGTCTAGAGAGCAAGGTAGAGATCGCAAAAAAAGAAAAACTGAACATGCATATAACAAGGGTAAGGGCAAAGTTGCCATCATCAAAGAAGTTGTGGATTCGGATACAGACAGTGATAGTGGATGTGAGATATGCCAATATGACCATCCTAAGAGATGTTACCCTATAATATCACATTTATAGGAGTCTAGGGTGTATGCACTCAACCCATAATTAAAAAAAAGGCAAACACCTCGAAGGTTACCTTATCCTTAAGGTAACCCAAGGTAGTTCCACCAACCTTTAACATATTATCCAAGTGGAACTCCACCACAACCAATCAAGTAGTATCAATAGTGGCAATGCCCACAATCATAAGGAATTCCACCACCAAGGTAGTAGTATCCTTACTAGTAAACTGACCCGTATGGATATTACATGTAGAAGCCAGTCTCTCCATGTGACTCTACTAGTCACGTCACCCCTCAACCTCACTACCAAGCTCATAAGTATTATAGGACTCCTTCTCCTAGGGGCGATGTTCCACAAACATATCATCCTTCTCATCTGGCTGCACCTCTTCCACCCTTAACTCCATTACCACTTGATCCAGCTATGTTGGGTGAAATCCCTACCTAGCCTCAACAACATAATGCCACAAGGGCTGTTAACCCTTAACCTACTGTTGGTTCTGACAACCGCATGAAGAAAAGACCTTTCTTTAGAACCAACAGTCCAACTAAGCCCTTGCAACCACAAGCAGCTAATTCTTCAACCACCTCACTATCACTTGAAGCTTCAGAGCTTCCTTCAATCCAAAAACTACACTCAACGCATACGGTCATGTTAACTCATGTCGTCACCAATTGGATAAAAGCTGGCCATCTTCCTAGGAAATTCTTTAATCCTAGGAGTCCTATGATATATCTACAAATCATTGAAAATGAACCGTGCAAAGCTCTTTTGGATTTAGGTTCTGGTGTCAACTTGATTTCTTAAGAAATGTATAAAGCCTGGAACCTACCTTCACTCAGAAAGAGTAACATTCATTTAGAGTTGGCTGACCAGTCCATCACTATCCCATTGGAACTAGTGGAGGACATTGTCACCATCGTTTATAGGTGGTCATACCCAGCTGACTTCCTAGTGATTCAGGTGAACAACGGTAAGGGGGACTTCCTAATCATAATGGGAAAGGCATGGATAAGCATCATTGATGCACACCTAGGAATCCGTAATCTTTCCCTAGAAATATCAAAGGAAAATACATTCGGAAAGATTGAGAAGAAGAAAGTTCCATGCATCGCATACAGTGACACAGGGTGTAATTGCGTGCAGAGGTCATGGTTTATGCAAAGTTTAACATTGCCTGCATGCAATCAGTGTGCACAAGTGATTGATATACAAAGATGCCTATATGCAGCAACCACAAGACAAGAAGGGACCCAGTGGCTGACAGCTAATCAAGAAAGCAGTTCACTCATATGCATGGAACCAACTGAGGGTTTGACTTATGCGTACATCGATAGCATAGACGCATTAGAGCAAGTCCACCACCAACTTCCAAGTCTTAACCTAGAAAATATCAACTAGGGGAAGTTGGAAATCCCTGATCAGTTTAAGTAAGAGCCCCTTGAGCTCAAACCATTGCCCACTGGTATGGAATACACATTTCTTAAAAATGGAAAACCAATAATTATTAACGCAAAACTTGCTCCTCAACAAAAAGAAAGATCGCTGAAAGTGATAAAAAAATGGTCGAAAGCCTTTGCTTGGTCATATCCCAAATTAACTAGAATAGATCCTAGGATATGCCAACATAGAGTTTACATTGATCCCTCCATGAAGCCTCGAAGACAACCGTAGAGGTGTTTGAACCCAAAGCTGAAGCAAGTAGTTAAGGAAGAAATTGAATATCTTCTAAAAGCTGGGTTCATCTATCCCATTGCTGATAGCGAATGGGTTAGCCCCTTAGTTATAGTTCCCAAAAAGGGAGGTAAATGGAGAGTGTGCATAGATTTTAGGCTATTGAATATGGCAACATTCAAAGACCACTTTTTGTTGCCATTTGTTAACCAAGTCTTAGATACCATTGCAGGGCATCACTACTATAGTTTTTTGGATGGGTATAGTGGGTACAACCAAATACAAATAGACCTAGAAGACCAAGCCAAAACTATGTTCACCAGTCCTTGGGGAACATTTGCATACAAATAGATGCCGTTTGGCTTGTGTAATTCCCCTGCAATGTTTTAACGATTATTTTTAAGCATATTCCAGTAGTAGATACGAAATGGTGTGGAAGTCTTCATGGGCAACTTCTCCACCTATGGAGAAAACTTTGATCAAGCCTTGGACCGATTAGAGCAAGTATTAAAATGATGTGTAGAAACCAATTTAAGGCTCAACTGGTAGAAAATCCATTTAATGGTCCAAGAAGGCATAGTATTAGGGCATAAGATCTCACAAATAGGGATAGAGGTAGGCCCCGAAAAGATGAAAGTTATCCAAGGAATTACTCATCAACCAGAAACTGTAAAAGATATCCAGTCATTCTTTGGACACACTAGCTACTAGAGATGCTTTATTGAGAACTTTTCAAAGGTTGCAAAACCATTGGTTGAATTAACAAAAAGGGATGTAGCTTTTGAATGGACCAGGGAATGCAAACTCGCTTTCCAAACTTTAAAATAGAAGCTAGTAGAAACACCTATTCTACAAGCTCCTAACTGGTCCATGCGATTCCACGTAATGACTGACATGTTCAACTATGCTTTAGGAGCCGTACTTACACAGTTAGATGATCAAAAATGTCATTATTACATCCATTGTGCAAGTAGAAGTATCACTGGTGCACAACTTACTTACACTACAACAGAGAAAGAATTAATGGCTGTAGTGTTTGCACTAGAAAAATTTAGGCACTATGTCTTGGGCTATAAGGTATTCGTACACATGGATCATAGTGCAATAAGGTTTCTAATGAATAAGCCAACGATGAGCCCTCACATTATACAATGGCTTGTAATCTTACAAGTGTTTGATCTTATGATGATTGATCGTAAAGGCACTGAGAACATAATTTCTAATCATTTATCTTGGTTGCGATGGGACAATAAAGAGGATGAGTATCCAATTTCTGACAATTTCCCAGATGAAATCCTCTTTGCAGGTGTAGTAAATAATCAATTAACCATGGAGACAAATTGGTATAGTAGCATTCTCACCTATCTCCTTACACAACAAACACCACAAGGGTTTGACACCAAAAAGAAACAACAATTTCTTCATCGAGCCAAGTATTTTATGGAAATCAATGGGCAACTCTATAAAGTATGTCCCAATGGCTTGGTTCGATGGTGTGTTCCTGACGTAGATCAACTACGAGTTCTCCAAGATGCTCATGAGGGTCCTTATGGGGGTTATTACGCTTGGAGATGAATAGCCATTAAGATCTTGCTTGTAGGATATTATTGGCCTACATTGTTTCGGGATGCCCATCATTTCGTCCAATCTTGTGAGCACTATTAACATGATGGGGGGATGACTACTAGAATGGAGGGTCCGTAAGAATGGATCCAACCTTTAGAACCCTTCGACATTTGGGGAATTGATTTTATGGGGCCGATTACACCAATGTTCAATGGAAAAGCTTATATCGTAGTTGCTGTTGACTCCCTAATAAAATGGGCCGAAGAAACTACTGTTAAAGATTATACATCATCTATAGCTACACGATTTGTTCAACAAAAAATCATAAATAGGTTTGGTGTGCTTCGTGCACTTATTTTCGACAATGGTACATACTTCACAGGTGTGACTTTTCAAAAATTAATGCAACGCTTAGGGGTTGAGCATAACTTGACTATACCATACCATTCCCAAGTGAACAGTCAAGAAGAGGTCACTAATAGGGAGATTACGAAGATATTGACAAGAACCATTAGCAAGTTTAGGCGAGACTGGAGCACTAAACTGAATGATGCTCTTTGGGCATATCGCTCCACATGGAAACTCCCTACAGGCTAATCTCCCTACGAGTTAGTGTACGGAAAGCTTTTGACACTTCCTATTCAAAATGTGATCTGTACACTATCCATGACATGTGACCTCAACCTTGACCTTGATCTAGCACAAAAACAAAGGTTAATAACCATTAAATTGCTAGATGAGAACCAACTAGCTGCCCTATCATCTAATGAACTGCACAAGGTATTCAATAAACAATGTCATGACCTAAGAATTAGGAAAGTTAAATATCAACCAAGAGATAAGGTTCTCTACTAGAATCCCACACATGTGCCACAAAGCACTAAATTTCAAACACTATGGGAAGGACCTTATATTATTTATGCAGCTTTTCCTTTAGGGGCCATGACAATATACAAACCTAAGAGCTTAGACAAGAAGTTGTTGGTCAACGTGCAAAAAACCAAACCTTTCCATGAGCTTAGGATAGCCAGTACACATGCTACCTCTCTTGGTGGACAACCTTGCTTGCTATTTCGGATCTCCTCCTTCCAACTTAGTCATGGGGGAGATGGTCACCTATGCCAACCATTCTAGGCCTTCAATTCTTTTTGTATTTTTGTTTTACACATTTTTCCAACTTTATTATTTTTGTTTTACACCATCATTCACATTTTTACTATTTCTTTGTTTGCTCAATTTACTGTTATTCATCATCCAATAAGTGCTCATGATGGTGGATTGAATTATATCATATTGATTGCTAATGTTTGGTTTTTTACCTTTGAATTATGATGTTGATATTAATGTATGGTTCTTTTGGTAAAATAGGCAATGAGTCCACACTGTCCATTCAACTCTATGGTCTCCTTTAGCTTGGAAATGTATAGTCCCTTTTTTCTAAGTAAACCTGTTAATAAATTGGTGGCTTGGTATTCTTCAAACTAAGGACTCAATGGATGAAAAGGGTGTGGCTTCAAGGGGATTCGATGCATTTGTGCTAGCCATTCTCTTAGGTGCTTGGATGCTTTTTCTTAGGTTTTCCACCATTCTACCATTGATCAAATATCAAGAAGCTAAGTGAATAAAAATAAGTCTTTGCATGGTGTGGTTCTCATGTAAAAAAAAAAGGTGGGAATTCAAAGCACACCCCTTAGAGGTAATAAGGCAATTGGTTATGGCATTGGAAATACGTGTTACCCATGCCTGAAGGTTCCTTCTAACTAAGGCCCTTTCTCGCTTCCTAATTCTCCATCTTGCTCTCCTTGGGATGGTGGTGCCTCTTTGGGGAAGCATTCTTGTTACTTCAAGGGGATGGATTGGCCAAGTGTATTGATGTGAGGTCACTGAATATGGTTGGTTTGAGTTCGGATTTGGAATGAGTTCTACTCAGTTACATTAACCATGACTTACACAAGGGACTTTACACAACCTTGCTCTTGGGATTCGATTCCATTTCTACTCTCCATCTTCCTTTCCATATTCCACCTCATTGCCGATTTTATGATTAGTCCATATCTTGGTTGAGGCATTGTTTTTCCCTGGTAAATTCTTTTGGGTAAGTTTTTAACTCTTGCTTCAAAATGACATTCCTAGAGCCTATGGAATCTTTGTTTTGTGGGTTTGTCAAGGCATAAAGGACATGAGCCTACTTTGGGGAGGACCCACTAGCATTTCTTTTTGGTGCAATTATTAAGTTCTTTCCATTAAACATTCTTTGCAATCAACCATTTCTTGTTTCATCCCCATTTTTGACATCCACTTTATTAGTGTTGCTGTTGTTATTTTTCCCATCTTTCTTGTTCCTTATATTTTTCCATCTTATTGCTACTGAAGGTTCACTCTTAGTCATGGGGGCCCTAGCACAAATTTTTCAATTTCTCCATTTTACTACTTACCTAACTCATACACCTTGGTAGTTATTAGTAATAAATCTCTAACGCAGTTTCTACCATAACCACAACCTAGCCGATGCGCTTTATATCAAGGCAAGGTATCAACTGCATTATGGTTTACTTATCCTTGCTTATTCGTGATTGTGTTGTGTGTGCAGATGGTGATTACATGGACAATGGACTGGTATAGGAGGGAGCACTCAGGATGGACTAGAGCTAGAGCATTTACGTTGGGAACAAGTTTGATTCCGTGATTATGGATAAACAACGGAGGGTGCAATCTTGGCATTGGCAGCAACATGCCTCATTTTCTTTCTCTCTCTCTCTCTCTCTTCAAGCTATCAAGTGAAGGTCTGGATGTCACTTATGTACAGTGTTCACCACCATGGATATGAACACCAATGTTGAAATGTATTGTCGATTTGTTCACCGGACACTTAGAGTATGCCATCCCGTTTCACTGCCAGTTTTCATTCAGTCAATAATCCCATACCTTTCCAATATTTTGTAAGAAACTCAAGGATGAGTTTTCATTCAATCTTGGGGGTATGATGAACCGCAATATCGGGGCTGCGATATCGGGTTTGTGATATCGTAGCTTGCCATGCAATGTTGGATACCCGATATTGCATCCTGTCTCATTGCCTATAAATAAGAGGTGGGTGCACTTGGTTTGCATAGTTAATTTTAGTTTCTTACCAAAACTCTTGCCTTTTCTCCCTCTTAGAGTTAGAATTATGTTTGTGTGCCCGTAGTAGGAGTCATAAAGTGAATGGATCTTTATTTGAGCATTGTATACCTGAGCACACCTTGTGTATGGCAATAAAGACGAACTTTGTGATAAACCTTGCAGCATTCAGAATAGATTAATTAATGTTAATTACCATTATTTAATGCTTTCCTTGTCAATTAATGATTCTCTCTCACCCTAAAACTCTCCTAAGTAAGCACACACAGTACGATCACTTTAAGCATGCATGTAACACTTGGTAACCCAGTAATAATTAGCATTTGGTAATCCCAGTAGTGTTGCACTGGTTCAGGATGTGTACGGTAAGTGAGAATGGATACTAGTGTTAGGATTAATTAAAGCCTAGTTAATCATTTGTTAAATCAATTTAGTTACTTAGTTATCTCTCTCCTCCCTTATTAGCAGTAGGACATAAAAACATAAAAAGAAATAAAAATCATATGCCTCAAGTTTACTTAACCATACAATTGTGGCATACAAGTAAGCTTGGGAAGACAATGATTAACCAACCCATTCTTGTTCCATCAAGGCGCATAAGCACTTAGTCCTTAGAATTCGACTGGATCGTGCATGTATGCTCGTATTCGTATGGTTGAGCATAGGGATACCTAGCTTCTCATCACTCACTTATTAGTATCAAGCATGAGTTCCTCTCATGTTCAAAATCTAACTTGCATTGGTATAATTTATTCTTAAAATTAGACTAAATTATTGCAACTTAATGAAATTTTCTTGGAGGTAGTCATACGTTTCTTGAATGGTACCTATTTCTTTATCATTTCATGAGTTTCCATTGTCTTCCTAGGATGAAATGATAATAGCCATGTAGCAAAAATAGAAGTTGATGATATTACCTTCCTCCATCTCTATCTAATTTCCTTGCCAACTTTATTCCATTTACTCATCAAGGATTCTTCCTTTTCTCTCATCTTAACCTTGTCCTACAATCATTTAGTGCTTAGGTGTAACATCCCTATTAATTATTTATAAGATCCTATAAATAACTAACAGAGATGGTATGTAACCCCAAGGATCTAGATTTATCCTTGAATTACTAATTCAAAGGAAGCCATAAAATAGATAAAATTATTAATTGAAAGTATAAATACAATAAAGCAATGTAGTGCAGTCAAATTTCATAATACTTGTACCCATAATTAAATAAAATTTATTCAGTGAAAAAGAGAGATTTGTGTAGCCATAAAAATATAGAGGTCTAAAAATTTTACTAATTACAACATAAAATAGTACACAAAATAACAATCCCAATGATACTTGTTTTGCTTCAATTGAACATATAGAAATACAAATATTTAAGTTTAAAGTTTACCAATTAATTCATAATATTAAAAATAATAATTAAATAAAATATTAATATATAATAGACCATATCCAATTTTCCCAAACATATAGCACATGATGAAATGAAAAAAGTTCCTTGAAATCCCACAATGCCAACGACACAAATGGATACATGGTTCAGGTAGTCTAAAAATGGATACAAATGGACACAAACAAAAAATTCACTTTATTATTATGTATTCACAAAAATGGATACATGGTTCAAGTAGTCTAAAAGTATACAAGGTTTCTATTTTACAAAAATAGAAAATATATAGAAATTATTTTGCAAGTTTAGAGGGTTCATCTTGTACAAAATTGATCCCCCTTTCATCCTATTTTCCTCTTTTGACACTTTCTTATCTAGTTTGGCCTCTCTTCAAATAAGAAAGGTTATTTTATTTTATTTCCCTCTTCATGAAGCATAAAGGTTATGGGCCAAAAGTCTCAAGATATGGGCTCACTAAAGGTTTTCAAAAAAATATGAAAAAGATTGCAATGTCCATAAATGCCACAAATTTTACTGAAATCTAAATAAAATCCAAATATCCAAAGCAGATATATATATTATAATTAGGTAATCCAACAAAATAAAAAAATATGTATTTTAATTAGGCATCTCTGAAGGCTAGGTCTTGGCATATTAATTAAAATTGTAAAAGAATAATAGACGACTAGAAAACAGAGAGAAGAGATAGAAGATTCATAGCAACATGGGGTAGCCATCTGAAAGGAAAATAAAATAAACTTCCTTCCTTAAGTTGGTAAGGATTTTAGAATTTTCTTGTCTTCCTTTCCCACCTAGTGCTCTAAATTGGTTTTTGCCTTACTTTGCCTATCACACCTAAAACTCATATTCAAACTACAATGATATGTATCTAGGGCCACTACCTATTTATAGGAGGACCAATGAAAGAAATCGGGCTCAAATTGGCCCAAAAAAAAAAAAAAAAAAGACAAAAACAAAAAAACAAACAAACATCGATAGAACACAGGTTGGCAAAAATGGTGGTTACAAAATAGAAGATGGAAAAATGGTGACATAGAATCAATAGTAGGTGAGGTGACGGGGAAAAAACATGAGGTAGTGATGAAACAAAATGTACATTATGCATTATATTATGCATATACGCATTATGTGTAACATGCAGTTTTTTCTAATGGCATTGACTTCGTAATTTTGATTTTTAATTTTTTAATTTTAATTTTAATTTTTTTTATTTTCATAGTTTATTTATAATTTTCTTCTTTCTTAATATCCCCACACATAAATGCCCATAACATGCACATCAAGACTCTAAATTAAATTCTGTTTGAACCTATGGGATCCTCATCAAGTGCTCTACCAAATTGTATGTTGAAATCTCACTAAAGCTTCACTTATCATAGTCACCCATTTCAAATGCCAAAACTTTTACCATATTTTAGCCAACTAGAAAATGTGATATCTCAAGAACTGTAACTTAAACTTTTACCATATTTTAGCCAACTAGAAAATGTGATATCTCAAGAACTGTAACTTAAACTTTTACCATATTTTAGCCAACTAGAAAATGTGATATCTCAAGAATTGTAACTTCAATTCTAATGAACCAAGGATCAAAACCTACATTTTTAAACATCTTGGACACATCAATAAAGTCAAATTATAGGTAGGACATCATCCTATGGTACTTTCTTAATAAAGCTAATTTATGCAATATTTAATTATGATTAAAAATGAACTCCAAATCCTAATTTAGTGATAAAATGTAATAAGGGATATGGGTTGGGTAGGGTTGGCTTCCATAATTGCTCCATGAACAGAGTATTATATAAGCACATGTGCATAATAAAATAAAATATTCATAACTAGATGTATATAATAAAGGGTAAATGTGCATAAGGAAGTAGATATGCATAGCTAAATAATTGTAAGAACATGATAACTAACAAAAGAAAAAATTCTTGGGGTACTTGAATTTCAACATTTAATTATAAAATATAAAGTAAATATATGACTAAGCTCTAACAATAGTAAAATAAAAGATACAAAACTTTAACAAAACATCCTAGAAAGTGGATTGCATTTACTTATGTAGGAAACTAGTAAAAATAACAACAATAACAATAATAACAGTAATGATAGTAATGCAATCTTATAATTTAACTAAGAATATTATAGCTAATTCATTGAAATGCATCTAACAACCTTAAATAATTAATCATATCTATTAAATTAAATAACTAAACCTTGTAAATTCTTAGGCTATGACATTAGGCATTCTGAGATAAATATCCTAGTCCATTAAAAGCATAAATGTGCATAAGGAAGTAGATATGCATAACTAAATACCTATAAGGACATGAAAACTGACAAAAGAAAAACTTCCTAGGGTAACTGAATTTCAACATTTAAGTATAAAATATAAAGTAAATATACAACTGAGCTCTAACAATAGTAAAATAAAAGATACAAAACTTTAACAATACATCCTAGCAAGTGGATTGCATTCACTCATGTAGGAAACTAGTAACAATACTGATGAATCGTGGTTTGTCAGGTGTTGATATTGGATCCTTGTTAACTAGGTGCTGATATCAGACCCTTGTTATCTAGGTGCTGATATTGGACCCCTCTTATCGGACCCCTGATATCTGATGAGTCCCAATATTGGACCCTTGATATCATACCCTCGATATCGGGTACACAATATCAGATACGTGATATTGTGGTTCCTGTGTGAGCCTATAAATACACAATTGGGCACATGGGAAAGTCATAGGAAGTTAGTGTTAGAGTAGGATCTTTTTGTTAGTTTTCCTCTCAACCCTTTCCCCAGTGCATGCCTACAGTGTGATAATTGTAATTTTATGGACCCTTTATTCGAGTGTGATGTACTTGGACATGTACATGATTGGCAATAAAGATTGAGATTACTTCATCATTGCGGCATTACTTAATTTTAATTTTTATTTATTGCTTTTGTAATTAATATTTCTCTACCTT
>MNCI01010595.1:59613-80563 GCA_015680685.1 Gnetum montanum | reverse complement strand
GGGTCAACATCCTCTATCTCACCACATTATTATCATTCTCCTCAATACCATCAACCCATATCCTTGCCAATAGGACCACCACCTTGGGTACCTTACACTTCTTCTCAATTTCAACATTCTCATCCTTCACCTCCTTCTACATCGCCATTGACTGTACTCAAGGGATTTGCACCACAGAATTAACCCATGAACGTTACTTGTGCTTCTACTATCAATAGTAGTGGAAACTCTCCATAACATCGAAGGCATCCCTTCTTTAGACACGACTATAGGAAGGGGTAGCACAGTTTCAAGGCCACTGCATTTTCCAACTCAACACAAGTCCAACATTGTGGTGCATCTTTTTCGTCGAACCCAATGCCTCATGTTATCTTATCAGGGCCACCGATCAAAACTCCAACAACTATGGGGCCCAATGAATATAGCCATGTAGGGAGACATACCAATCCTTGCATACCATCTTACGGTCACGAGTGCCATGGTGGGTCAACTCCTTATCAATTAATCTCATCTTCTAACTTTCCCCACTATGTCAACCTTAATATAGTGTGTGCACCCCAATTTGGGTACATTCCAACCACAACATCAAAAGACACCTAGTGGTTTGGATATGACTAGGTCCTAATATTTCTGAAATGCATGGATCCAACCCTTCCATTTATTAATTCTCGCTATGATCAAAAGTTTAGTTATGGGGTATATCCTCCATTCTAACAAACAAAATTAATAAATGTTTTTCCTTTTCTTTAATTTTACAATTTTTTGTTTTCCAGTTTTTCATCTTTCAGTTTTTTGTTTTATCTTTTTATTTATTATTTTATCATTTTAACTTTTTATGAGTAATCTCATTTATGAATAAAACACTCATGTGAATCGTTGGTTGAGGTGTTGTTCTATGCTATCAAGTCTTAGGTGACTAATTACTTGGACAATGAGCCCATCACATCCACACAATCATTCTATTAATAAGAGGTTCTACTTTGGGTATGATGATATTCTTGACAACATTAAAACTTAAAGTAAATTTGTGCTCATTATACCCAGAGCGAAGAAGGATGGACCAAGAGGAAATGACCAGGGTGTGACATCAAGGGGACTTGTGGATCCTCTTTGGTGACATCTATAGGAGTTACCATGCAGCCTGGGTGTATTAAGATCCTTGTAGATCTAATGAAAAATGGAAGTAGTAATAAAGGCACTCAATAAAAAAAACAAAACAAAAAAAAACCCAATGCTATTCCAAGGGGTCCCACTAGAAAGACATGCACCCATGCTTGAAGGTAGGTAGCTTCTCTGGATTATGCATTAAAAAAAAAGAAAAAAAAAGCAAGAAGAGTGTGCCAAAGTGACCACACAGAAAGAAAAAGAAAGGAAAAGATCAAGATCAAAGTGCCACAAAGTAATTCTGAATCACTCCTCCCTTGAACAAAATGCCAAGTGATCGTACACCTTGCTGTCATGGTGCTCTTATGGTTGTCCATCATTGGATGAAGCAATGCGATGTCACTGATCACAGGAATGGACTTGATCTTGATTTTGGAGAAATGGGCTAATGACACATTAATCACATCCTACACTCAAGATTGATTGTGCCCTGGGTTAGTTACCTCATGTCCCAATCTTTGCAATCCCTTCTAGAATTCACCTCATCTTGCTATCCATGTATTTGTGACTTGTGTCTTATGTAGCATTGAATTCATACCTCATCATGGTGGTATCTACATGTGTGTGTTTTGTGGAATTGGTGTGGATTACATTTAACCTTTCTAGTGCCTACAAACATTTTAAGGTGTGATTACACAAGGGCATTATAGGTTGGAACCTACTTTGGGGAGGACCCACTTGCGTGACTTTTGTAGTTTGTACTTATTGCACACCACCACATCATTTTATACCCTTCAAACGCTTCATTGCCAAATCTATTCTTTCCTTTGTCATCATTTTATCAAACATTCCTCAAAACTATTATGTGTCCTTTGATGTGTCACCTAGACAAACCAGGTCCAACATTAAACTTTTGGGGCAACTTCCTTGAAAAAATTTCTAACTCTAAAATCACACTAAGCAAAGAATTCAACATTTACTAAAGGTAATAAATAAGGTATGAAATAATTAAACTTCTTTTAATAACCTTACTAACAATTGATCTTTGTGTGATTATAGATGGCTCGTAAAAGAGAACAACAAGGAGGACCTTCTCAAGGTGAAACTAAACGGCCAGGGGGAGGCACAAGCCAAGGACCTCATGTAGGACATGCAGAGCAAGAGGCACAATCATTCAGCATCCATCAGGGAAATTCTATCACTACATAATCTAGCTAAGAAAAAGATGGAGAGGTTAGGGCTGAGCCTATGAAGAGGAATAATGGCTATTTGCAGCATGGTATATTAAGGCCAATCAAGTGTTCTTGTAGTTACCATGTCCATGGGAGGTGCCGACTCCATCAAACATTGGAGCATCAACATGGACGACACCTAATCCTCAAACTCAAGAGGAAAAGATCCAGGCACTCCTTCAAAGCCATCAACTTCCAAAACCTGGAGCACAAGACAAGGGGAAGAGACCCATGGAGGAACCACCACCATCAGGAACCACATAAGTTCTAGTAAATTCTGTAATTTTGTGTCTATGTCCCAATTTTATCATATTCAATTCTCCACTATGGCATGAATAAATTTCTAGTTAGTTAATAATCCCATACCTATCCACTGTGTAATCAATTGAGCTTGTTTCTCACTTTGACTTGAGGACGAGTTGTTATTCAATCGTGAGGGTATGATGAATCGTGGTTTGTGAGATGCTGATATTGGACCCTTGATATCAGACCCTTGTTAACCATGTGTTGATATTGGACCCTTGTTAACCAGGTGCTGATATTGGATCCCTATTATTAGACCCATGATATATGATGAGTCCCGATATCGGACCCCTATTATCAGACCCTCAATATCGGGTACACGATATCGCGGCCTGGCTAGCAATATCAGATACACGATATTGTGGTTCCTGTGTGAGCCTATAAATACAAAATTGGGTGCATGGGAAAGTCATAGGAAGTTAGTGTTAGAGTAGGATCTTTTTATTAGTTTTTCCTCTCAACCCTTTCCCCAGTGCATGCCTACAGTGTGATGATTGTAATTGTACGGAACCTTTATTCAAGTGTGACATACTTGGACATGTACATGATCAGCAATAAAGATCAAGATTACTTCATCATTGTAGCATTCACTTAATTTTACTTGTTATTTATTACTTTCGTAATTAATATTTATGTACCCTCATCTCCTACCCCTGTTAGTAAACATGGAATGAGTATGACTTAATCACG
The DNA here is from genome assembly GCA_015680685.1 of Gnetum montanum. Taxonomy (NCBI): domain Eukaryota; kingdom Viridiplantae; phylum Streptophyta; class Gnetopsida; order Gnetales; family Gnetaceae; genus Gnetum; species Gnetum montanum. The sequence goes on along the minus strand of MNCI01010595.1, from coordinate 77,234 downwards.
AGCATTTAAGTGTGACTACTTGGTATCCCAGTAGCGTACCTAGGACATGCACTTGGTAATCCCTGTGGTAGTACACGAGGTGCAAGATGTGTACGGATGATTAAGTACAGATGCTCATCACACTTAGGCTAGCTTAGATTCTCTACTCTCTTTCCCTCTTAGGTTAATCAAAGTTATTTTCCATTGCCTCTAGGAGTAGCACTAGCTTAGGACCACATCATACACCACACTCTAGACTAAACCATATGTGACAAAGCAAATGCTAGTCCAGGTGGGAAGATAGAAAATTATGATCAATGTGTAATTATCTAGATACCACAACTAGCTTGTCTATGGAGTTCAACCAAATCATGCATGAATGCTCATATTCGTATGGTTGAGTGTAGGGGTACCTCGCCACTCATCAAATAGCAACAACAATAGCAATTCTAATAGTAATGATAGTAATGTAATCTTATAATTTAACCAAGAATATTATAGCTAATTCATTGAAAAACATCTAATAGTATTAAATAATTAATCATATTTATTAAATTAAATAACTAAACCTTGCAGATTCTTAGGTTGTGACATTAGGCATTCTAAGATAAATATCCTAGTCCATTACATACCAAACATACGGTGGTCATCATATCAATAGAAGAAGTGGATTTTGAGATCTTACTTATGGGCTTTCCTATTGGTTGTTTGCTTTTAGGTCTTTCTCTTTTTTCCTTGAGCTTGTTAATAATCATCCAAATAACTCTTCTAGCAGGAAGTGCTAGGTTAGAATCATCTTATTTTTCACTCCCACTATATCGAGAGGTCTCAACTTGTACCTTCTTAGCATTCTTTCCCAATGATGAAGCATCAATAAGATAGTTATGTCAATGCATGCCTATCAACATAGGCCCATCAATGCATCCTTGTCAATGCATCTCAAGATACATTAGCGCATGTGTGTTGATGCTAATCCACATTGCCTATATAAGTACACACAACTACTATATTTATGACATCATTTGATCGATATCTTAGCCAGACTCTTGTAACTTATTTCTATAAAGCTTAGTAAACTTTTTCCTCTGAGTGCCTATAGCATTGATTGAATTGATTGTATGGAATTTTATTCAAGTTCATTATGTACCTAGACATAATTTTATGAACAACAATAAAATTGAGATTTCTTCTATCCATTGTAGCACTTGGATTAGTTTAATTTTATTTTTAAGCATTTTACTTTGAATATAATTTACTTTCATCTTTAAGTATTTAATATTATAACTTGTAATTAATGTAGGTATGATCATTTCAAGCATAATATACTAGCACTTGGTAATCCCAACAATGGATACTTGGTATGCCCTGTAGTAGACACTTGCTAACCCAATAGTGTTAGTATATGTTCAAGATTTGTACCAAAAGTGAATAGAAGTTCCACGTTTAGGATAGTTTAGTTAAGTAATTAGTAAAATTAAATATTAAACCCTTAATTTATTTAATCATTCTATGAGATAAATAAAATAATAAAAATTATAAAAATAAATATCTTACACCTCAAGCATAGTTAACCATACAAATAAGTTAACACAAGTGATGATTGAGAAGGCATTGACTAGTAACCACATCTTTCACCATTTAAAGATATAAGTCACTTAAGTAAACATAGTTCATGGAATTCAACTAAATCATGCATAGATACTAGTGATTTGTATGGTTAGGCATAGGAAATACCTATTGTTCATGATTGACATGGTTGATAAGGACTTATGTTTTAGCTATGCGCACTAAGTATTTTTAGATAGTGAAATCATATAAAGTCATTGTAAAAGTATATACCATATCATCATCATCATTAATAATAATAATAATAATAATAATATATTAAGGTACATGATATAAGAATGAACTAAGATGTATTCTTCTCATAGGTCTAATTCACCACCTACTAATGACTCTAACTAACATGACAGACCTAGAAGGAATACTAATGAGATTCCTCAACAACTAAAGGTGGTCTATGCACAATTGAATCTCTATTTTCTAGAATTTACTATAGATTTGAAAGATAATGTTGTGTATCCTCTTGATCGTTCTATTCCTTCCATGTTCATGACAGCTCTTATGAAACAGTAGCTCCAAATTGCCAAATAAAGTAGCACCTCTATGGATATTATCATCCAATAGAAGCCCAACTCAAAAAAGATAAATGAATGAAGGCATGCCATGAAGCCTCCAAGAGAAAAAAGGTTCCAATCTCACTATTTTTTGCAATCACAAAAGAAGGAACCAGAATTTCCATCAAGATAATCTCAACACCAAGGTCCTCCTTCCTTCAGTAAGGATGACACAAATCATTAACGATTATGTTCAACCTTGTAAAATAATCATGGTGGGTGAAGTATTGGTTCCAAAACCAAGATAATCTCAAGACAAAGTTCTTCCAACCATTCACCAAGAGAACAACCAAGGGACCAAAGAGGAATGCCAACTAAGCACCACTCTCCTAGTTCTACACCTTCATCATTCTCCTCATCATCAAACTCAGACAAGAGTTAATGTGACTGAGATAAAAGAAAAAATAATCAAAGCCAAGATGGAGATGATAGAAAGCCCCATTGTGGAGATAGGGGAAGAGAGCATAGAAAATAATAAGAGGAAGAGGAGAATCATTGGAAAAGAAGGCATAGTAGGCCACATCATAGGAGACATGGTCATGATATGGGCTACCATATATATAATAACTATGATGAGCCACTCCTTGCTATGAGAAGCATGATAAATATTTCAAAGGTAGTTCATATTTCTACCAGGCATTAAAGTGATAGCTGAATCAAATAGCTTGACATGAAAAACATCCCTAAGTTTGAGGAAGGGTACAATACTAATCCAAGACATCATTTGCAAGCCTTCCATTATGCCTATTCCTACTAAAATATTGAGAACAAGTGGAAGAAACTCAAACTATTTTCCAAAATACTTATCAAAGAAGTTGAAATTTGGTACCAATCCTTGGAGCCAAAATCTATCTACAGATGGGATACCATGATGAAACTATTCAATAATAAATATCAAACATACTCCAAGATGTCCAACTTAAGAAAAAAAATCCAAAAATAGAAACAAGATAATCATGAATCCCTTAATGTAGCCTTGGGTAGGTATTACTCTCTTTTGGACCAATGTTTAGGCCATGGCTTCTCTCAAAGGTAACATCTTCACCACTTGATATATAAGCTCAAAAACAAAACCAGAGAGACTCTTAGGGTTTATTACCAAGGAAGAAGAAGAACTCAAAAAGAGATAAAGTGTAGATGAGTACAACAGATACTTTATTTGCAAAATAGAGGTATATTTCTAAGATCCTAAGGAGGAAGCATAACTAGATGAAATGATACAAAGGAAAAGCTTGTTGATCCAAAAATCTATCACAAATATATTAGACAAGGTGGATAAAATGTAAGAATCCTTAGATAAAAAGTTACAAATAGTTGAAAAGATTGTGGAGGAAAACTGGAGCAAGGGAACTAAGATAAGGATAGAAGGAGAAAAAAGGATATAGGAAAGGACTATTATCAATAGAAATGTAAGGTTACAATAGTTGATGAAGTTGTAGATTCTAAGATAAAGGAAGAAGAATGTGACATCTGCTAATATGAACATCAAAAGGGATGTTGTCCTATACTATCACATTTGTAAGAGTCTGGGATCTATGGCTTGAACGAAAAGTTTTCAAAAGGAAAATACCCAAGAAATTGTATTAACCACAAGGTAATTATTGGCAGCAATTTCACCAACAACAATATTATTCAAGTGGAGTATAACCTCAACCTCATGATCATTATCATCAATGGAAAAATCTATAATTGTGAGGGATGTAACCACCAAGGCAGAAATACCCTTACCATCAACCAAACTCGTATAGTTATTATGTCCAACAACTCATATCTCCTAGTAGCTCTACAAGCCATACTTCTTTTCTTATCATTATTACCCCCTAAATATCATAGACTAGCCACTCCACAAGCTAAATATTCTTCCACTTATCCTTCTCATTATTCACAACAACACTCTACACCTTCCAATTCCACTTCCTTACCACTTGCATTGCCTATGCAAGGTGAAATTCTACTGCAGCCTTAGTAACGTAATGCCACAAGGGAGATGAACTTATAAACAAATTATATTTCTAGTGGTTCTAAGTGTAAGCCTTGGAAGTGGACTTTCTTTAGACCTAACAATCCACCTAAATCCTCATAGATATCTATGGCTACTAATCCTTCACAAATTGCTATGGAAAATACCAACGATATGCCTTCAAATTAAAGGTTCCAAAATATGCATTTTTTCATGTTAACTCATGTAGTTATAAACTATATTAAGGTAGGATACCTCCCTAAGAAAACATCTAAGCATAGAGGTTCTGTAATCTACTTATAAATTAGAAGAAATGATCTATGTAAAGCTCTACTAGACTTAGTTTCCAGGTTGAACTTAACTTAAGGAATAAATAAAGCTTGAACCCTACCTCCACTAAAGAAAAGTAATATTTGGTTAGAGCTTGCTAATCAATCCATTACTATTCCCTTGGGATTGGTGGAGGATATTATGGCTACCATTTATCGATGGTCCTATATATGGATTTTCTAGTAATCCATGTAAAAAATTGTAAAGGGGACTTTCCAGTTATCATGGGAAGGACTTGGCTAAGCATAATTGGTGCCAAGCTAGGGATAAAAGATCTCTCCTTGAAAATCTCCAAGGAAAGTGGCTTTGGGAAAGTTAAGAAGAAGAAGGTTCCATAAAACATGTATAACAACACAAGATGTCATTGCATGTATAAAATATGGACTATAAAGAGCACATCCATCAAAGTATGCAAGAAGTGTGCCAAAATGTTAAATGTTCAAAAGTATCTATATGTAGTAGCTACAAAATAGGAGGGTACCCAATGACTGATAACAGATGCTATCTCTAATTCAATAATGTTCATGAAACCATTTGAACTCCTCACAACTGATTATATCGATAAGATAGATGAATTAGAGTAAATCCAGAATCAAATCTTTCATGCAGAAGTAGAAATGGATTAAGGAGAGTTGAAAATCCTTGATAATTTCAAATAAGAACTTCTTGAATTCAAATCTTTACTAGAAACTCTAAAATATGTATTTCTTGATAATTGCAAGCTAGTAATCATCAATGTTAACCTCACCAAAGAACAAAAGGGAAAGTTGCTAAAAGTAGTAAATAAATCACCAACAATCTTTGCTCAATAATATGATGAATTAACTAGAATAGACTATACAGATGCTAGTAGAAAATTTATATAGACTTCAACATCAAACCAAAGAGGTAGCCGCAAAGAAGATTAAATCCAAAATTGAAGCAAGTTGTTAAAAAAAGTTGAAAATATTCTTAAGATACAAATCATTTATCCTTTGGCGAATAGTGAGTGGGTAAGCTCACTTGTTTTTGTGCCAAAGAAAGGAGGATAATGAAGGGTTTGTATAGATTTCAAGCTATTGAATATGGCCACAATAAAGATCATTTTCCATTGTCCTTTGTAAATAAAGTGTTAGAGATCATTATAGGGCTTAGTTATTATAGCTTTTTGGATGGGTATAGTGGGTATAACCAAATCCAAATTGTGCTAGATGATTGGGAAAAAATAACTTTTAAAAGCTCTTAGAGGACTTTCACACATAAAAGGATGCTTCTTAGCCTCTATAATGCTCCTACAACTTTCCAATGCCTAGTCATAAGCATCTTTCAACAAAATATTGGTAGTGATGCAAAGATCTTCATGGATTACTTCTCCACCTATGGTACTAATTTTGAACAGGTATTGATCCATCTTGAGCATGTATTAAAATAATGTGTGGAGATGAATCTATAGCTCAACTAGGAAAACAACCACTTGATGGTCCAAGATTGAATTATCTTAGACCACAAGATTTTAGGAAAAGGAATTGAGGTGGATCCTGAAAAAGTAAGGGTCATCCAAGGAATAACTAGACAACCTCAAACTATCAAGGATGTGAAGTTATTCCTTGTTCATACTTGTTACTACAAGTGCTTCATAAAACATTTCTCTAAAATCATTAAACCACTACTCAAGCTCATCAAGAAAAATGTAGTCTTTGAATGGACCAAGAAATGTGAATAAGCATGTTAACACTTCAAGCAGAAGCTCATAGGGACTCCAATTATACATGCCCCAAATTGGTCCAAATCATTTCACATCATGATAGACATATCTAGCTATGCTTTGGGAGTGGTGCTTATATAAATGGATGATCAAAAACATTCATACTATATTCATTATGCAAGCGGGAGCATTGTGGGTGCACAACTTAACTATACTACCATTGAAAAAGAACTCAAGTTGGTGGTGTATGTCTTAGAAAAACTTAGGCACCATGTGCTTATATACCAAATTTCTATGCATATAGACCACAATGCAATCCATTTCCTGATAAAAAAAAAATAGTAGTAAGCCCCTATATTATATGATGGTTGATGATCATATAAGAATTTGATCTTACCATAGTGAATCGAAAAGGAAGCAAGAGTATAGTTGTAGATCATTTATCTTGGTCAAGATGGGATAGCAATGATGATGAAAAGCCTTCATTTGATCAATTTTTAGATAAACTCCTCTTTGCTAAGTGCATTGAAGTTCATGTATCAAGGATCACAAATTGGTATGATAAGCTTCTCTCATATTTACTCACATAGAAGACTCCTACTAAATGGGTTCATAGGATGAAACAACAGTTTCTTCACTAGGTCAAACATTACATGGAGATTGAAGGTAACCTCTACAAGCTTTTTGGTGATGGCTTGGTATAATGGTGTGTACTTGATACAGATCAATTGAGAGTTCTCAAACATGCTTATGAAGGTTCTTATGGGGACCACTATGCAAGAAGAAGGATAATCACAAAGGTCCTCACGCTATGATACTTTTGGTCAATGATCTATAGTGATGCTCACCATTTCTTCTATTCATGTGAGGGATGTCAACAAGATGGAGGGATGATAACCTGAATAGAAGGGCCCCAATAATGGATTCAACCACTAGAGCCTTTTGACCTCTAGAGAATTGACTTCATGGGACCCATCGCTCTGATGTCTAATGGAAAATCCTACATTTTTGTTGCTATTAACTATTGTACCAAGTGAGTTAAAGCTACAACTTTATCTGATTGTACATCTACCATTGCAACCGAATTCTTTTAACAACATGTGGTAAACAAGATTGGTGTGTCTAGAGTAATAATTTCTAACAACATAACACATTTTATAGATTCTAATTTTTTCAAGTTAATGCAATTCTTGGGATGTAACATAAACTCATAACTCCCTATCAACCCCAAGCCAATAGTCATGCAAAGCTTACCAATAAGGAAATCATAAGAATTCTAATACAAATCATTAGTAGATATAGGAAAGATTAAAGCACCAAACACAACAATATCCTTTGGACATATCACTCAATATGGAAACTTACTATAGGCTACTCTCCTTATAAGTTGATGTATGGAAAGTTACCCAAACTTGTAATCCAAACTAAAACTTTGTGCACTTACAATTGCCTCTAAAATTAACTTAGAAATCAATCTAGAATAAAAAGAATGACTCATGAAACTTAACATGCTAGATGAAAACTGAAGATTAGAAATAATGATGAATGAGGTACACAAGGCACACACAAAAAAATTTCATGATACAAAAATAAGAAAATTTATGTTTAAACTAAGAGACAAGGTTATCTATTAGAATCCCATGCATGTGTCGCAATGAACTAAGTCCCAAACATTATGGGAAGGACCTTACATTATCCACTCAACTTTTCCTTCTAGGGCTATGAAAATTTACCACTTGTTAAATGTCCAAATGCCCCAATTTTCATGATAAAACTTATCGAATTTTTATTTTTTTACTATTTTACCATGTTGAACTACATCAATTTCTTTGATGTCATGTGATAAGGACTAATTGCTTTGTTGAGTCTGTTTTATCGTAGGATATTGGAAGATCAACAATTATCAACAAGGATATTGAGTGGGATTGAGAATTTTGATATATTCTAAAAAAAAATATATCGATCCACATCACCCAAATCAATTTGGATTGACCTAAATTATATCAATTTCCACAGCGTTCTTGATCAAGATCGATATCATCCGAAAAAAGGAATACCTTACTAGGAAATGTGGATATTGATCTACAGTACAAGTGTGACACAAATTGGCCATTGAAGGATATCACCAACACTATATAGTTCGATACCACTGTAGCATTGTATCACTCTTCATTAAGTCCTTTGATGAATATTTATATGTCTATTTCGTGACTTTCTCCCAATTATGATGCAAGATTTTCAAGTATAAATAGAAGATATTAGCATTCAATTTGAGGGAGTTAATATCCAAGAGAACCCACGTCAAGTTGGAATCAAAAGTCTCAATTTTGTTAAACAATTTCTAAGTGAAGATCCTTTGAGTCTTTTGACAACTATAGACCATTAGAGTCAATTAGTAGGCTATCAAGGTTGCTACACCATGGAAGCAATAAGGTAGAGTCACAGATTGGGTGATATCTCACTTGTGATCTTTATGATTTATGTTTGTACTCTATTATTTCAATTTGATTTAATCATTAATTTTCACTCTTGAACTTAAGATTAGAAGTTAGGGTAATGATTTGTGAGTTTTCTTATAAGTGATAGTCTTAAGTGTGGGATTTGATCATATTTCATCCTAATTGTTCTATGTCTTGATGATTTCTTTAACTTTGGATAGTTCCTCCATGGATACACCTTGCAAGTTAGTCATAGATGAGGTGACATTTCTACAATGAGAATAATCTAGCACCAAATTTTGCCTAGCTCATCAACTTGGCACTATCACTAGGAAGGTTGGAAAGGTAATCATCATCAAGGGTTCAATATGTTTTTTAGATTTTTGTTTTCCAAAATTTAGTTGAATCTTCTAAAAAGATACACATTCTTTTCATTTCATTCTATTTTTTTCTATTTAGTAGTATTATAAATGGTCTCTTTAAATTGTTTTATTTGTAAGAAGAAAAATAAAAATATGAAATGCAAGAAAAAAGTACAATCATAAGAATTAGTTCTCTTAGTTCTCAAAACTAAGGAAATTTATAAAAAATTTGCAATTAAGGTGAAAATTACAAGAGTAATTAAGTCAATCTACAAATTTTTAGGATTAATTACCCATGCATGTGCCAATGAAGAGTGTGCTTGTTAAATGAAATTCAATAAGCAACATAAAAATCCAACATGAATTCAACCTCCTAGGAATACTAATAGATATTTTAAATGTACTTTAACTAATTTAAAGCAACCTCAAGAAAAACAAGGATAACCTAGTTCTACAAGAGAAATCCCTATTTCATCGACCTCCCCTGAGAAATAAAGAATTTTATCCAGTAACAAAGAAGGAAACCCAATTGAAATTTTCAATCAAGAAAAATTGAAAAAGCAATTTCCATTTTCCACATCTTTTAATCCTCTCTTTAATGTAGTATCATAATGTAAACCACAAATCCATCCATAGTGACTAGTTCTCAAAATCTAAACCTTACCCAAATATTAAGCAACATGTCCACTATGGAAGGGACCATCCAACTAGTAAGCACATTAAATATCCAAACCCTTATTACTTCAATGTCTACTTTTGTATCAACACCAAGCCCCATTATAACTCCAACATTGGCTACTACCTTCATAATTGGATATGCTTCACATCATATATCACCTCCAATTTCACATAGCTCAATTCCTCTTTCTTTTGGAAGCATAGGTTCGAATATCCCATTTGGAAAAGCTTATTAGGGATAAACTCTAGGGGACTTATTAAATCAAAGGACACCAAAAATTCTTGAAGGACCATTAGTTTTTCCTTTGAGAAGGAACGTCAAAGTTAAAAATTCATGCTTACTATCCATTTTTAGAGGAACAATCGATGAAGATCTTATAACTCATATAAGAGAATTTGAGACTATGATAGCCACATTAGCATCTCTAGTTGAGGATAGAAAAAAAAGGTTGACTTTCAAATCCACTTTAAAAGATAAAGTTGATTTTTGGCTTTAAATTTTACAAACTCAAGTAAGTTCATGGGAGGAATTTAAGGCATCCTTCATTCAACTTTTTGTTTGAAATGATAGGCGATATACACTTAGCAAGCAACTTATGAGTTTCACACAAAGGGCAAGGGAGGATAATGAAAATACCTTTGATAGATTTAAAGGATTATGTCTTAAAAATTCCAACCATAGATTTCTAGCCCACCAACTACTTTAAGTCTTTATAGAGGGGTTATTACCATATTGTAGACAAAATGTGGATTCTTCTTATGGGGGAAATATTTTGAATGTTACATCAGAAGAGGGTTGGAGAATCATTGACTCTTTAGTAGACTAATGTAAATGTTGGTCAAAATCAGACATCATGCTAGATGTAATCCACCAAACCAAATAATTAAATACAAAAGTTGACAAGCTAACTAAATTAATAAAGAAATAAACTCATTTTAATCAAGAAGAAACTTGTAACTGATGTGGGAATAGACAACACGACATCACAAACTATCCAACATTAGTCTACTATAATGAAGAAATTCAAAAGTCTATGAGCACCTTTTAAAAAATGAGAAACTAGTTTCCTTCTCCTTTCCAACCAAGATCATTTTATCAACCATCAACATCAATTCCCCAAAACAACTACAAACCATTGAGAAATTTGATTAATGAACAACTAGACCATTTAACTCAAAGTTTAACGACATTTATAGAAGAAAATAGGCAATTTGTGGTTAAGGCAAGGAGACATTTCCAAGATTTAACAAAGAGTAATTTATCTTTTCAACCTAAACCAAATCCCATCAATTAGAGAAAGGGTAAGGAAAATTTGCATTCTATCATCAGTAGGAGTGGAAGAATTATTAAGCCCAGACCTACAAAAAAGGCTAGTTTCCAAGATAACATTAATGTGATACAAGAGGAGGATCAACCACATATAATAGATAAAAAATAAAGTGAAGAACTAATGGAGAAAGTGGAACAACCCTCAACCTCTTCCTCCTTGACTCCTTGAATAGAAAGTAATTTCATCACCCTTTCCTAAATTGTTGCAAGATAATTTTGCAAGGCACATATATAAAAATGTTTAATGAATTATCTTTACATATTCCATTAGAGCAAGCTATTAGAGATACACCTCCTTATGCCAAATACTTGAGAGAATTTTGCATGAAAAGAAGGAAAGAAAAATTTTCCAAAACAAGTATATTCCAACTCATAAAAAGTTAAGAAACTCCAAAATACCAAGATTTGGGAGTCCTAAAAATCCCTATAAGAATTAATGGAAAAAAACATTAAGAATGCCCTATTGGATCTAGATGCTAGTATAAATATTATGTCACTCGAAATGGCTAAGTTACTTGACTTAGCAAATATAACAAAGGTAAACATGTCAATATGCTTAGTAGTGGCTCAAGTGTTAAAGACATAGGAGTAGTAGAAGACTTAGTTGTGGAGGTTACAAAAGGAAAATGCCCTGTTGATTTTGTTATGTTGGAGATGAAAGATCTAGACTATTTCCCCATCATCTTAGGTAAAACCTAGTTAGTAGCAGCCAATGCAATAATCAATCATAGATTAGGGAAACTCCAATTATCTTTTGCCAACCTTACCTTTATGCTTAATATATTTCATAATGTAAAAGAATAGTGGTTGAACCAAGTTATTAAAAAAGCTAGGATGCTCTACACAACAGCTACATTAGCAATGACTCAAGATAGGGAAACACTGATGCTAAATGATTTTTAAAAAGAACCATTAGACCCTTCTACAAAAGAGCAACAAGATAATTTAGATCAAATTCTGAACTTGGAATCAGGGAGTACCACCAATTAATGATTCTTTGGAACTTTGTGAGTTACCTATAAATCTTAAGTACATTTTCCTTAATAAAAATAAACCCTTAATAATAAATTCCCAACTTTTTAGTAAATAAGAATCAATATTAGTAGAAGTTTTAAAAAGAAAATATAATGCATTTGCATGGAGATATGAAGACCTCCATCATAGAATTTCATCCAATATATTTCAGCATCACATTTGTCTTGAAGAAAATGTTAAACCCATTAGAAATGCTCCGCAAAGAATTAATCCAACTTTAAAGCAAATCATTAAAGCTGAAATCTCTAAACTTTAGAAAGAAGTAATTATTTATCCAATAGCTAATAGCAAGTGAATAAGTCATATCATGGTAGTATCTAAAAAGGGAGGAACATGACGAGTTTGTGTAGATTATAGAAAATTTAACCAAAATACCAAAAAGGATCACTTTCCCCTACCTTATATAGATCAAATCTTGGAGCAACTAGAAGGGCATTAATATTATTAATTTTTATATGTATTTAGTGGGTATAATCANTAAGGCGACCGCCAGCACTATGAGCAATTCAGGTCTCATCAACATACATTTATGGTACTTTCACTCATAGATGAATGCCTTTTGATCTTTGTAATACACCTGCTACCTTCCAAAGAGCTATGATATCAATATTTTCCAATATGCTAGAAGAATATGTAGAAGTATTAATGGAAGATTTCTCTGTATTTGGGAATACTTATGAACAAATATTAAATCACTTGAAATGTGTCTTAGATAGATGTATTAAAAAAACTTAAAATTAAGTTGGGAAAAGAGTCATTTAATTATAACAAGTGGTGTGGTTTTAGGACATGTAATTTCCAAATAAGGAATTAAAATGAATGAGAAAAAGGTAAAAGTAATCTCTACATTTATAACCCCAACAAACTTGAAAACACTTTGATCCTTTTTAGATCATGCTAGATATTATAGACACTTCATTAAAAGACTTTTCAAAAATAGCAAAGCCTCTTTACATGCTCTTAGAAAAAGATGTTTCCTATATATGAACTAATGACTGCCAAGAAGCATTCTCCAAACTCAAGAAGAGATTAATCACTACTCCAATACTTAATGCACCTAATTGGGACTTTTATTTTGACTTGATGTGTAATACCAGTGACACACATGTACAGGTGGTTTTGGGATTGTACATAGATGATAAACCAAGGGTGATTTACTATGTGCCCAAAAGTTTAGAACAAGCCCAAATTAACTATAAAAAACTACTAAAAAGTACTATTGGCTATTGTGTATTCTTTGGATAAATTTAGGCATTATTTAATAGGATATAAAACCAGAGTTTACACTGATCATTAAGCCATAAAATTTCTAGAAAATAAAAAATAAAAAATGTTAGGATTATGAGATGGTATCTTCTACTCCAACAATTTAATCTTTATATTCTAGAAAAAGGGGTAGGGAAAATGTTGTGGCAGATAATCTTTCTAGACTAGAAACCAAGGAGGAAAATAGAATAAGAGGAGCGTTTAATGACAAACTTCTTGATTAGTAACTCTTTTTAATAAGAAAAGACCCTTGGTTCACAAACATAGCACACTATCTAGCCACAATGAAAATAAGAACTTAATGGAGTAAGGAAGAGAAAAAGTCTTTTCTAAGAGGCACTTCCAAGTATATTTGGAATGAACCATGTCTTTACCAAAATTTTAAGGACAATGTGGCAAGAGGATGTGTGGCAGAAGAAGAGCAATAAGAAATCCTACACATGTATCATGACAACCTTGGAGGTGAACATTTTGATAGTTAATGAACTACTATAAAAATATTATAGAGTGGGTTTTATTAGCCCACTATATTTAAAGATGTTCATGCATATGTCCAAGGATGTGACAAGTGTCAATGTTCAAGGGCAATGACAAAAAGAGAAGAGATTCCACTTAATTCCATTTTAATAAAAAACCTTTTGATGTATAAGGCATAGACTTTTTAGGATCATTCCAATCTTCCAATGTATGCTAGTATATCTTAGTATGTATCAATTATGTTAGTAAATGGATGGAGGCTAAAGCTATCCCAACAAACAACGTTAAAGTTGTTATAGATTTTCTAAGAGAACACATTCTAACACGATTTGGAACTTCACGAGTAATCATTAGTGATCAAGGAAATCATTTTGTAAATAAAAGAATGGAGAAATTACTTAAGTCTTATGGAATCCAACATAAAATAGCCACTGCCTACCATCCCCAAATAAATAGTCAAGTAAAAAATGCAAATAGAATCATTATAAAGATCTTAACAAAAACCATTTGTTCTAACAAGAAAGATTGGTCTAAAAAATTACTAGATGCACTTTGGACTTATAGGATTACATATAAACCAAATTTAGGATACTTACCTTATCAATTGGTTAATGGAAAAAATGTTTATTGCTCATTGAAATAAAATACCAATCCTTAAGATTATCACAATAATTAAATTTTGATGAAGAAACCAACCAAGACTTTAGAATGACTCGATTACATGAGCTTGATGAAGTATGTATGCATGCACTTGATAAGCAAAGAATAATAAAAAAAAATGAAGTATATGCATGATTAAAACATACTTAAGAAACATTTCTCAAAAGGTGATAAAGTCTTATTGTATAATATGAGACTACATAAATTTCCAGGAAAACTAACAACTTAGTGGGAAGGTTCATACTTAGTGTTACAACCCATAGTAATGGCAGTGTCTTAATTGCACCCATAGAAGGCCTATCTAATACACTCCTAGTAAATGGCCAGAGACTTGAGCATTATCATCAACACCAAATTGAGGAATCGAGAGAGGATGAGTTGGTAGAATTGAGTGATCACAATTACCCCAAGGAGGAACCATATGATAATAATCCTCAAGTAGAAACTAAGACTATGGGAAGTAATTTCAAGAAAATGTCTTGTTTAATATTATAATAGCAATAAAAACACAATCTTCTACAACTTTTACTTTGAAAAATGTAGAGGATAATAGAAATTTCTTTAGGACTATAAAGAATTCATTAGCATCATGTTTGGAATGCACAGTAGAAGTACAACTTCTCCTACCTTGAGATAGGTCAATTTAAATCCAAAATCCAACTAAGGTTAAGCCTTAGACTAATAAACAAACAAATTATGTATTATTTTTTTTCAAATAATAATCCTTAAGTATAAATTTTCATGAATCATGGGAGAAATAGCTAAGTCTAGGTGAATGCTTATCAATGCATGGTTTTATTAATTACCTACTTGGATAAGTCAATAAGATGGAAAGGTGTTTTATATTGGGTCTAACATCTAAGGTGATAAAAGAACTTGAAACTAAATCCATGCCCATGTGAGTAGCCCATTCAAATGACAAATAAAAAATAAATTTTGCCTCCACAAGAACCTCATGACTGAAGAAGGTCAAATATAGTTATTCTTTTTGTTAAAGAAAAAAACCAAAAAAAAAGAGTGGGTTTAATAATATTTAAGGAAAAGATGGTCCCACAAGAATATCAAATCATGAGTAAAGCCACACTTCCATAAGAACCTTATATTTAGGGTGATTCTCAAAAGCTCACAATTTGAAGCAATCCCACATGAACCCCATTCTATGACTAGAGTGCATATGGGTGACCAACAATTCCTAAATATAATTTCATATGCCACCATCTTAGAGCTAGTATATGACACTATACAAGATGGGCTAACTTATCTAAGAATGTATTTTAATAGCTACCATGATTTTTATTCATTCATCTTACTTAGCTCATTTAGTCCCTTAGCTTATGCTACTTCATACCTTAAGGATGGTTGTTTGACAAACCTTTATTTTATATCTTATTTAAAGTATTTTTCATTCCTATATTACTTCCCCATTTCTAGCTATATTTTTTCACTTTTCCTTCATGCTACCACCTATTATGTTCCTAGGTAATTAAACTCTTTAACCCTTCTATTATTTCCTACTATGCCTTCCATAGGAGTCAATGGTTGAGACCCCTACTATGGCAAAGGATTATGGATACTAATTATTGGAAGATGAAAGCTTGTCGGTGTTTCATCTATAGGGAAGAATATATAAAATTCATATCATTTTTTTCTTTGGTCTATTCTCCTATCTTGTCTGAGCATAATTCCTAATAATAATCATTCAACTAATTAACCTAGGATGGCACATACACTCAATTAATTAGGGGTAATAAAACAACCTAAACTTGTATAGGGTAGTAGGGTATAACAAACATGGAAGTTGATCCAAGAGCAAGTTAAGAAATGAGTTTGTTAAAAGAAATGCATCTTAGATCCTTAAAACTTTGGAAAAGTAGAAACCTTGGAATTGTTTGTCATCCTTCCAACAAATAAAGTAGACCTTGTGAGGAGATATTTAGCTAAAATAATCCTAGGAAGGGCCTTACCAATTGAGTTATATGTGAATTCCTAACCTAATAATAAGATCTAATGACAATAAGTAAAAAGGGAACCAATTTCTATAAATAAATTAGCTAAATAAATCTATTTTCTTAATATTAATTTATATTAAAGAAAATGATAACATGCAACTAATAAGATTAGTTTATCAAGGGACATCATGGAATCAATGTCCATAGATGCACTACAAAAGAAACCCTTAGGATCTAACCATATTGATATATATTGCATTATGGATGTCCTGTGATAAATTTAACCAAAGTATATTGATCCATGTGACTTAAATCGATAAGGATAGAATCTGCATTCAAGTTATTAATAAATATATTAATATTATCTATTCAAATTGATATATTAATATACTAGGATATCAATCCATATTGATTTTATCGATGTGCATCAACACAAAAAAAATTGTTCTTGAGAGTTTCATGTTTGACTAGTGTGGGCATGATGAACTTCGATATGTTAATACACAATGATATCGATTCATGTAGATTATATTAATGAAGACTGATAAATAAAAATTTTTCTTAAAGTTTTTATGTCTGAATAGTGTGACTACAATAAACTTTGATAAGTTGAAAACTTAATGTTGGATCATATTGATTTATACCACAATTGTGATGGAGTTTGACCTAATTCATATTGAGCAATATCGAGTCTTCAATGAAAATTAATATGATGAAAATACAAAAAAAAAAGATAATAGTAAGGTAGTAACCTTATAATATAAAGCCACCACCTACGGGGATAGATCTTATCCCCACAAAACCCTCTCTCCTCACTACATGTTCTTTTTCTTCTTCTTTGGTGATTAGCACTCGCTTAGCCATCATCACTCTATCTTTTCTACTTATCCAACCCTCCACAGATCACAAGTGGATAGCACAGTGATGAGTGGCGAGGTACCCCTACACTCAACCATACGAATACGAGCGTGCACGTGCGATCCGGTCGAACTCCGCAAACTAAATGCCTTAACACCACAAGAAACACTTGGGGTTAATCGTTCGTTGTCTTCCCAGGCTTGCTTGTAAGTGTCACGGTGTATGGTTAAGCAAGTCTGAGGTATGTTATTTTTTTGGTATTTTCGGCTTATCTTCTATGCTATCAGGGGAAAGGGTTGAGAAACTAACTAACTCTAACTAATGTCCTAAGTCTAAGTTGCCTAGCGTCAGCATCCGTTCCCACTTACCGGACACACCCTGAACTATGCAACTGTGGCTTACCAAACGCTAATCGTTACTGGGATCACCATTCGTAAC
>MNCI01010595.1:21290-59290 GCA_015680685.1 Gnetum montanum | reverse complement strand
GGATAGACGTGATATCGCGTACGCGATATCGCATGGGATGCGATATCGCGGCGGTCGCGATATCGCGTACGTGATATCGCGGCGGTCGCGATATCGCGTACGTGATATCGCGGCCTAGTGCATGTCGCGTCTCATCACACAGGGTCTACATCCTACAAAGCACTATCCTTTTTATGCCTGGTAAGCATATCTTTCTAGTTAGCACTCATTTTCACATTCTAGGGTTAGATAATGATATTTTTGGCCCTTCCAATAAATTTCATGCATAAGCAGTAGTATAAATGGCTGAGTCATCCACTACAAAGTAGCAAGCCAAGCTAAGAATGGGACTTATTGAGGAAATTGATGATAATGTCTGCATGTTCAACTTTCTTATCATTTTTCAGACCCCAAAAGATTAAAGATTGTCCCATACCACAAGGAGACAAATTATACTAAGTGGTTTGGCACACTGATGTGGCTATAAAGTAATAGCTTGAGAAAATAGGGTGTGAAGTATTTATCCAACTCCCATTAATTGGTTTTACCATGAATAAGTCTTGAAATTCTACAAGAACTTAAAGCCACATCTCATGAAAGTGGAACCTCCTAAGAATTACCTGGTTTCCTCTATGAGGAAAACTAGGATTAGGATTACTATAGTATGACTCCAAGTGTGTTGTGGTCTTCTAGAAAGGTGGAGGACATTTTTAGGCCTAAAGACAACACAAAAGAAAAATATGATCTCTTTCATTAATTCATCAAAGAATCAAACTCTGTCAGGTTGTAAACCTAGGGGCTACACTTTGTGAACCTATAACCTGAGCATCATGTGATTGCTAGGATGATCATTAAGAATGTCCTACCATCCACACACAACACATATGACTTGAGCCTAGCTCTCTAGGTGATGAAGTCTCTAAAGTTCAACAAGGAGGCAAATTTTATGTACTTATCAATCAAGTACATGGTGTATCACTATAATGATGTTGTGCTCAAAACTCTCTCCTTTTCTTATTTCAACCATTTTGAAGAAGTCAAGGGTGGTAGAACCCCAAATGGACATGAAGGTGCAGCTTATTGTGTTAAAAAAGGACACCTTTGCTTGATCCCTCAAAATCTACACCAAGGTTAGCCCCTTTGTTAATGAATTTGATGGCCCTAGCTCTTCATTAGTACCAAAGGCTAGTGAAGTTCAAGAATTTAGAGAGGATATGTGAGCCTAGTTGTAGGAGGTAAAGTCTACCTAGTAGGAGATATTGAAGGTGCTAAATAAGGTGAGCTTCACTCTTGCGACCATGGATAGGAGGGTAGTAGACATCAAGAAGAATGTCCATCCTCAAATTAGTGATGATGATGAGGGGACTAAACCCTCCCACTTTGAGAAGGGCATTGAGGTAGATGGAGGATCATAGGCCTAATCCTCATATGAATTTAACTTAATTTTTATTTTTGATGTTGTTCTTATGGCTAGTAAGCCATTGTTGGTTGGCATGGACATGTTCTAGTTTACAAAGTTATGTAATTAATCTCTTTTTATGAAAAACTTGGATCATGGTGACAAGGGATGCTTATTGTTTCAATTTTAATAAATAATATGAATATTTTAGTTAATCTATGATACATTTTTATTTTATAGCAAGTACCATTACATTTTCTTGCTTGCTTGGTTATATTAATAGTTGGAATGGATTTACTTGTAATATAATATACATGCTTAAGAATATATTTATCTCTTTTTTAGCATATTTCCATCTTTGTTGGTTAGGCACTAGCTAAAAGCTCAAAGGAGGTTGTGTTGAACTTCCAAATACCATAGTTTTCACAATAAAACTTGTCTAATTTTTATTTTTTTAACTATTTTACCATATTGAAGTGCATCAATTTCTTCGATGCTATGCAATAAGGACTAATTGCTTTGTTGAGTTTGTGTTATTATAGGATATCATAGGATTAACAATTATCGAAAATGATATCAAGTAGGATTGAGAATTTTGATATATTTTGAAGAAAACTATATTGATCCACATCACCCAAATCAATTTGGATCGACCTAAATTATATTAATTTCTATAGCATCCATGATAAAGATCAATATCATCTAACAAAAGAAAGCCATACCTTACCAAGAGCTGGGGATATCAATCTACACCATAGGTGCAACATAAATTGGCCATTGAAAGATATCGCTAGTGCTATACAATTTGATACCAGCATATCACTATATCAATATTCATCAATTTCCTCAATTAATATTGATATGTCTAATTTATGAATTTCTCCCAATTATGATACAAGATCTTCAAGTATAAATGGAAGAGCTTAGCATCCAATTTGAGGGAGTCAATACCTAGGAGAACCCATGTAAAGTTAGAATTAAAATTCTCAATTTTATTAAACAATTGCTAAGTGAATATCCATTGAGCCTTGTGGAAATTATAGACCATTAAAGTCCATTGGCAGGCTATCAAGATTGCTACACCATGGAAGCAATGAGGTAGAGTCACAAATTGGGTGATATCTCCCTTGTGATCTTCATATTAATGTTTGTAATCTATGATTGCAATTTAATTTAATAATTAACTTTCACTCCTAAACTTAAGATTAGAAGTTAGGATGATGATTTATGATTTTTCTTATGAGTGATGGTCTTAAGTATGGGATTTGATTGGATTTGATCCTAATTGTTCTATGTCTTTATGATTTCTTTAACTTTGGACCATTTCTCCATGGATACAACTTACAAGTTAGTTGTAGAAGAGGTGACATTTCTACAACAAGAGTAATTTAGCACCAAATTTTAGTTGTTTTGTCACCATCCAAAAAGTCCTTAAAAACACATGCTAGTCAAGATCTATCAACTTAAACCATTCATGGACTCCCAAGTAATAGACCATAACACTAACACCTCTAAATAACAACAAGCATGTTCGATTTTTCAAATTTCCTCCTTTCAACTTAGTTATGGGAAAGATATCCATCTACCATGAAAACATGATGTGGATAAATGATTTTTCTTCTTTTTGTTTTATAATGTTCTTATATGTTTTTCATTTTTTAATATTTTCTTGATTATTTTATATCTTTTCCTTCTTTTATTATTCTATTGATATTTTCTTGTTATTTTTATTTAGTCTTATTTGAAATCTCAAATTTTCTTCCATGGCTACTAGGAATTTTGTAAATTATTGAATGAAACTATCAAAGTTATGATTGATTAACAAAAGGCCAACTTTGTCCTTGGATTATGTTTTCTACTAATAATCTATTAATATTCTGGTGGTATCAAGCAATCATTTCATGATAACCACCCATTCCATTTATTCCATGTGGAGTCTACATCATGAAAAAATTAAGGTTCTTTCATATTAAAACTAAAAGTAACATGGAATCTTGTTACCCAAAAAACTAGGAAAGAACCAAGTGAAAATGGAAAAGGGTGTGACCTTTAGGAGATTTTTTGTGTTCTTTTCTCAACTTTCTTCTTAAGTTCTATGACTTCTCATCGGTATATCATCACTCCTATTATTGACCATAAAAGAAAGCATGTCTTTACATGGTGTGGTTTCCTACAAAATAAAACCACAAAAATAACACAAACAATAGGAATTCAAAGCACACCTCTTAGATGATCTCATGGGCTACAAGCACTAATTATGGGGCTAGAAAGACATTTTATCCATGCCTAAAGACACCCCTTTAACTAAGATCCCACCTACCTCCTTCTTCTCTTTTCTTCTTCTTTTGGAGTGATGGTTGTCCTTTGTGATTATGATAGGCTCTTAATGATAGTGAAGAAGGAATATATCAATGTGAGATTACTATAATTAGAATGAAATTTGTTGAGACTTGGAATAGATTGGTATTGAATCATCTTAATTACAAATTTCATCAAGAATCTTATGTGACCAAGATGTGGATTATCCATTCATTGTTCTCTATTTACAATTTACCCACTCCACTTTCTATCACATCACTACCTCATACCATGGTAACTTAATAGTTGTTTCTTATAGTTTACATAATCCTAAGACAATGCCTAACATGGATACAAAATTTAACTTAGAACAACCATTCATCATCCTAAGTAACTACGAATTCCTTGTGATGTGGTTATGCAAGGGCATATTAGCCATAAGAATAATTTGGGAAGGATTCACTTACATCTCTTTTGGTTTACCTTAAGTTCAATTCCCTATGCATAAGCCTCGTTGCAAAATCTATCATCTTGATAACTTGAAACATCTAGTCTTTGCTCTATTTTGACATTAAAAACATCCTCCAGGAACTCATCCCATTTTCCTAAATTGCTTCAAGTTCTTAAACCATATTCTTCATTGTGTTGTTGCTATGATTTTCTAGTTTTCTAGCTTCCTTCTAGCTCTTCTTTCAACCTTAAATGATCCAAAATTCCTTGATATCCTTCAATGAAAAATTATTGTGAACAGTTATATTGATGCATTCCCATTGACGTAGTGAGCTTAGTTAACATAGCCCCATCAGTGCATTTCCATTGACATAACACAAAAATCCTATATATACACATGATACTTAGCTCAGTTTTAAATCATTTCTTCTAAATGAAAAATTTTTTATTTCCATTTTTCAAAGCTCAAAAGCCTTCCAAGACCACATAACTTCTCAACTGGTTACTCGCTTTTACCCATTCTTTGATCCTCAAGGTACTAAAGGTACACTTTATGTTATGGGGGCATTAAACTTTAGGTTTTCATTAAAAAGTTTTCTATAATTTTTCTAACTCCCCATAAATAAGATATTAAAATAATATAAAACTAATTATTACAAGAGTTAATATCAACATTCTACCTCTATTAGAGCATGAAAAAATAATAATAAAATAATATCCTAAGCCTGAAATCACTAAATAAGAACTTAACGATGAAATCCTAGCATCTAACCAATAAACATAACCTAATCAAACAACGAAATATACCAAAGGAGATAAAGGTTATGCCAAAGAACTAATCCTAGGTTATGTTTTGACCATACATGACACCCAAGAGAGGATAGCAGGTAGGAGGGCCATCATAGCTAACGAGTAGCTAGGTACCCCTAGACTCAACCATACAAATACAAGTGTTCACGCATGATCCAGTTAAATTTTGCACATGGACTAGTTGTGGTATCTAGATAGTTACACGTTGAACATAGTTCGCTGTCTTCCCACCTGGACTAGTATTCACTTATCATGTATGGTTTAGTCCAGAGTGAGGTGTATGATATGATTTCTAACACTAGGCTACTCCTAGAGACAATGGAAAATAATCTTGATTAAACTAATGAGTAATAGGAAATGAAGTCTAAGCTAACCTAAGTGCGATGAGCATCTGTTCTTAATCATCTGTATGCATCTTGGACCTCATGTACTACTTCTAGGATTACCAAGTGCACATTACTTGAGCACTCCTAAATACATTATTGGGTTACCAAGTAGTTACACTTCAATGTTCGTGGTTAATTTGTACTCATTCCACATTTAACAATAGGAATAGTAAATGATGGTAAAGAAATATGAACTAAGAAAATAATAAATAACAATGACAATTAAACAATTAAAAACTAAGTGAATGCTACAATGATGGAGTAATCTTGATCTTTATTTCTGATCATGTGCGTGTCCAAGTACATCACACTTGAATAAAGTTTCTATACAATTATAATCATCACACTATGGGCATGCACTAGGGAAAGAACTGAAATGAATTGAAACTAACAAAAAGACTCTATACTTACACTTACCAACTTCTCCTTTCCTGTGCGCCTGAATGTGGTATTTATAGGGCTACACAGGAATCATGCTATCATGTATTTGATATCATTATCCAAGCTATGGAAAAACACAATTTATCATGCCCCCACAATTGAATAACAACTTGTCCTTGAGTCAGACAAAATGAGAAAGAGTTTGATTGATTACACAGTGGATAGGTATGGGATTATTGACTAGCTAGAAATTACTCATGTCACAGTGTGGAATTGAACAAAAAAAAATTGGGACACAGACAAAATTTACAAATTTTTTTTTTTGAAACTCATGTGGTTCTTGGTGATGGTGGCTCCTCCATGGGTCTCTTCCCCTTATCTTGTGCTCTAGGTTTTGGAAATGGATGTCTTTAAAGAAGTGCTTGGAGCTTTTCTTCTTTGGTTCAGGGATCCTATGCCGTCCATGCTAATGCTCCAATGTTTGATGGAGTTGGCACCTCTCATGGACACAATAGTTGTGAGAACATTTGATTGGCCTTGACATACCAAGCTACAAATAATCATCGTTCCTCTTCATAGGTTATAGCTTTGTACTTGCATTCTTGGTAGTTTGTAAGCCATCAAGCCAAATCCACCATGACATCCTTCTATCCTTGGTAGCTAGTTTTGACCACCTCTAATTCAGAATTTGTCACTTCTAATTTCTGTAGTATCTTCTTGTGCTCAGCAAATTCTATTTCATACTTTGCGTATGTGGTTACTACCTACTTTTCTAATTCTGTTCTCAGGTGTCCTACTATCAACATGGCATAGGTTTGCCAACTCCATATACTTCATGCAATCTTGTATCTGTAGGTCCCAACTTTTTAGTTCAGCTTGGTGGATGAAGGCATAAGTATCCAATATGGCTCGCCAATCAGTGTTCTGAGCATTGAGTGTGTTAAGATGGGCTTTGGCCATATGGATTTCTTTCTCAATCATCTACTTGTACATCCCCACCTGATCTTTGAAATGCTCTTTAAGTTTTTCATTTTTCTTGGCCTTGTTCTACCACATGATTATTTCAATCATCATCTTTTGACATATCGTGCGTACCTCCTCCATTGAGAGGGTTCAATTTTCTCTGTCCAAGCAATTCATATCCTGGTTGATCCTTACTAATTGTTCTTGTAATTGCTAAAAATTTTCTTTGAGAACATTCTTTTGTTTTTCTACTATGGTCAACTAGAGATTTTCAGTGATGAGGCATTTATTTTCTTCTTGTCAGGCCTTGAGTGCTTTAGCATGTGCATACATTTGATCTTGTGCCTTGGAAGCATCCCAATCGACCCTCTCTTTTTCCTCCGCCACTCTTTGATTCTCTTCCAGTAATTTATTCAACTACTATATTCGGAATCTAGCTAGACTGCAGGGATGAATTGGGATGGATCCTACTATGCAGCTTGCAAGGTGACAAGCTTTTCTTGGAGTCTTTCTAACTCCTCCTCTACATGCTCAGACTTGACCTCTACCATGAATAGCTTTTCTTTTGTGGAGATGAGGTCTGACTGTGTTGCTGTGACATCTTGAGGGATGTCAAATAAGGACTTCATCACTTGTCTTGTCTGTAGCAACCGATCTAGAACATCCTCATGATCCACAGGAGTCATTAAGGGAGTGGCCAAAGTTTGAGCATCACGTGCTCCTGTAAAATCTACCGATGGAACAACAGGGAGATTAAATGATTCCTTGATGTGGTCTGTAACCACTTCTCTGACTTCCACTACATCTTGGTGCTGCATGACCACTATTGTGGTGCCTTCACCAATTTTTAATTACACCTAAAAAGATGGAGCATTTCCAGAGATCTGTTGTGACTAGTGTGATTCCCCTCCTCCTATTTGGATAGACACCTCATCCTATGTGTGATCAATTGAGACCGTGGGTCATATGGCATCATCAACAATCCTAAAGAGATCAAGTTCATCACAGCTTCCCCAATTGATCATTTCAGCGATGGTCTTGAGATGGCTCATCAACGGTCGATAGTTCTGCGGTGGTGGTGTAGTTGGTCTTGCTGGCCTATAGGTTGTGTGCTGGGCCCCACTTCCTATTTTTGTCTAGGCCTTATTCTTGGAAGTTGGCTAGGCCCTCCAATTTGAGGTGCAGTGGGCCCCACCATCTATTCTTGGTTAGGCTCTAGTGTCTCACTAGCACTTTTTCTTGGGGTCGTTGGCTTCAGTAATTTAGTGAATGAAGCATTTTGGGCCTTTTTGGGGATGTCATTGGTGTACCCCAAAATTCTAGCACATCAGCACAGCTTCCTGATGAGACAAGGGAAGGGCAATGCAAACTTCCCTGTCTTACATTCTTCAAACTGCCTCAAAATGTTTGTAAGATATAGATGGGGTAGGTTGGCATTAACCTTGTCCATCAATATGGCACTTCCTCTAGTTGCATATGTGAAAATTTTATTTAAAACTTTTGTTGGTAAAATGTGATATGTGTCAATTTTGAAGTAGATTCTCTCTTCAAGTGTAAGCTTGCCATATGCTTTATCTTCCTTACCGTATGTCCTTTTCAACCATATCTTTCATGCATCAACATCAGAATGAGTGGATAAGTGAGCAACCTTTGGCTGTATATTCGAAAGATTTAGAACTTCCAAAATGGCTTTGGCAGGGAAATCAACACCACCAATATCAACAGTGGTGTCTTCTTCTTTGTTGTGCCAAAATTGATACGTCTCTGCCAGGTATCAATCACCACTCTTAGAGAGAATATGCCATAGTGGAGACCCCTTAATTTGATCTTTGACTGCCTTAGGGGAAAATTTAGTGAAAGGTCCAAAGTTGAGTTCCACAATCACAGCTGCTGATGTGGACCTTTCATGAATTACCTGAACACATTCCAGAGACAACATGAGATGTTGTCCCTATTCAGGTTCCCTACTATCTCCAGCTTCGACATGTCTTGATTGCACAGTAACAAGAGTTTCCTAATGGATGTTGAATGGTTGTGCCTCCTACTTTGTATGTACTTCGAGAGGCACTTGGCCTCTACCTTTCCTTGGCTATTTGAATGCATCCTGAGAGGGTCCTCTTTGCTGTCCTCTTTTAGGGGCCATCTGCAATCACACAGGACTAATTATCAGTAAGGCTTATTTACAAAATTAAATTAATACCTTACTCTTTTCCCTTAATATATTCATTTCTTGCTTAGTGATTCAAAGTTTGATATTTTCATGAAAATTTCCTCTTTTCTTATATTGGGCCCAAATTTGATTAGGTGACTCCAAAAAATAAGTTTCATGGTCTGGGTGAAGAAATAAAATTAATTTGGAATTTTTTTTTCATTTTTAAGGTCACTTACCCTTGATAATATCCTTCAAGCAATGATGAATTTTGAAAAAACTACATGTGACTTGAAGCATACCCTTCACCCACAACTAAGTGAAACACTCTGGGTTTAAGTAAGTTCAATCGAAATGAGAATCAGAGCATTAATGAGAAAGTTACAGATGTTTGACTGATAGGTGCACCAGCTAGACAATTCATGGATGAAAATTTCAACAACTCCCCTCGCATGAACAATGAAAAATGATGTTGACATGCATGGGGGGGTGGGTCCATATATATAGTATTTATAGACACGATATCGTGTACCCATTAGCACGGACCCGATATCGCGTCAGAGTTGATATTGGGTACCCGATATTGTGGCCTTTTAAAAATATGGTACCTAGCAAAATTGATGAGTTTTCAAATTTCCAAGGTCAAAAATGAAGGATTTAAGGTTGAATTGAAAGATCTAGGGTAGCGTCAAAGAGACCTAAAGGCACCGAAAGTGTAATGAAGTGGAATTTAACAATGAAATTCATGAACAGGATGAGGAAAAAGGACATGTTGTGGTGCATAAGAACATTGAAATTTAAAATAATGATAAAGGAAAAGATTATTATAGTAATGTAATACTTGGAGGGTGTAAGATGATGTGGTGATGTGCAAAGAGTGCAAATTACAAAAGTTACGCAAGTGGGTCCTCCCCAAACCAAGTTCCTACCTATCATGCCCTTACGTAACCACAACTAAAAATATTTGTAGGTACTAAAAGGGTTAAATGTAATCCACACTAGTTTTACAACATACACACATGTAGATACCACTATTAAGAGGTATTATTTTTATGCGACACAAGACACAAGTCAAAAAATACATGGACAGTGAGATGAGATGAATCGTAGAAGGGATTTCAGATATCGGGACATGAGGTAACTAATCCTGGGCACAATGAATCCTGAGTGTGGGGCGTGATTAATGTGTCATTAGCCCATTGCTCCAAAATCAAGACCAAGTCCATTTTTTCGATTAGTGACATCGCATTGTTTCATCCAATGATGGACAACCATAAGAGCACCATGATGGCAAGGTGTACAATCACTTGTCATTTTGTCCAAGGGAGGAGTGTTTTGGAATTACTTGGAGACATGCTTTTTTTTCTTGTTTTAGCTACTTTGGCACTTTTTCCTTTTCCAATAGTGAACCAGAGAAGCTACCAACCTTCAGGCATGGGTGCATGTCTTTCCAGTGAAACCCCTAGAATAGCATTGAGTTTCTTTGTTGAGTGCCTTTATTACTCTTACTCCCATTTTTTGTTAGATCTACAAGGATCTTAGTACAACTAGGCTACCTAATAGCACCTACAGATGTTACCAGAGAGAATCCACAAGTCCCCTTGATGTCACACCTTGGCCATTCCCTCTTAGTTCATCATTTTTTGCTCTAGGCATAATGAGCATAAAAGTACTTTAAGTTTTAATCATGACAAGAATGTCATCATTCCTAGAGTAGAACCTCTTATTAATAGAATGGGTGTGTGAATGTTGTGGGCCCACTGTCCAAATAAGTAATCACCTGAGACTTGATAGCATAGAACAACACCTCAACCAATGAGTCACATGAGTGTTTTATTCATAGATGAGATTACCCATAAAAAGATAAAACAACAAATTGAAAATGAAAAAATGGAAAAAAAAATTGTAAAATAAAAAAAAGGAAAAACATTTACTAATTATGCTTGTTAGAATGGAGTATATCCTCCATAACTAGGTTTTTGAGCATGACTAGAATTAATAAATGGAAAATTTGGATCCAAGCATGTGGAAAATATTGGAGTCTAGTCATATCCAAACCACAGTGTGTCTTTTGATGTGGTGGCAAGAATGTACCCAAATTGGGGTTCACACACTTGATTAAAGTAGGCATAGTAGAGTAAATTATAAGATGTGGTTAAGTGATAAGGAGTTGACCCACTATGGCACCTATGACTGCAATATGGTATGCAAGGATCAACATGTCTCCCTATGTGGTTATATTCATTGGGTCGCATGGTTTTTGAAGTGTTAATTGATGGCCTTGATAAGGTAATAGGAGGCATTGAGTTCGAGAGAGAAGATGCATCACAATGCTAGACTTGTGTTGAGCTGGTGGATGCAGTGGTTTTAGAACTATGCTGTCTATTTCTTCGTTCATGTCTAAAGAAAGGATGCTTCCAATGTTTTGGAGGACCTCCACTGGTATTGATAGTATTAGCACAAGTAATTTTTGTGGGTTGGTGCTGTGGTTCAAAACCTTCTGGCACAACTAGTAATGATTTAGAAGGAGGTGGATGATGAGAATATTAAGGACGAGAAGAAGTGTAAGGCACATGAGGTGGTGATCTTGCTGCAGAGGACATGGGTTGATAGTACTCAGGAGAATGATAATGATGTGGTGAGATAGAGGATGTTGACATAGTTGGAGAAACAAGATGCTAAATAGAATAAGCGCTTGGGTTTGAATAGTATGAAGGGTGTGACCAGTTTGATAGTGGCCTCCCCCACGACTAGAGTTTTTGGCACTGTGGTTGAACTCGATATTTCTGTATGAAATATGGATGTAACATTTCTCCCCAATGCTCATGTAAATGTGACAATATTGTGCATTGGCCTTTGAGATGATCATACAAGAAAATGTCACATTGATACGGGTGGTTCACAGTTGAGCCCTTATTTTCTTCAACCCTTCTTTCTGATTGTTGCATGGTGTCCTATCCTGTTTCTCGATTTGGCATGGTTCCACCTCTAATAATGTTGGCATATTCTCCACATTTTTCCTCTACCCATTCTGTTATCTTATTAATCTTTGCATCAATTTTATCTAGTGATTTCAGTATTGACAAAGACGATTCCAGCTCCTTGAGGTGAGTTGCTTTCTCCTCTTTATGATCATGGACTTTTGCTATTTTGAGATTTCAGTCCTATTGAGAGCTTTCAACATTCTCTGATTTAGCTATTTCTCCTTCTTCTTTTGCTACCTAATTAATAAACTCTTGGAATTGATGGGTTCGTAGCTCATATAGTTGACTTGGGACATACATTCCTAAGGTCTCCCTTGTTTCATTACGGAGCCCATCCATGATGTGATACATTAGCCTTTCCTTGGAGAACCCATGGCCTACGTAATTGTTTAACAAAAAATAGTATCTTTCTAAGGCCATGTCCAATGGTTCATGTTACCCTTGTTTCCACTCTTGGATTTGTCTCCTCAAGGCTGACACTCTTGCATAGGTTTGATATCTTTCATTGAATAGTTCTACCATTGTCGGCCAATGTTGAATTGATTTTGGTTTTAAAGACCTATACCATACTTTTTCTTAGTCAATGAGTATCACAAGAAAGAGCTTAAGTCTTTTCCATCCATTATCAATGTTGTTCTATGCATAGGCATTGTAGAAGGCTTGCAAATGATGTTGTGGATCTAAATCATAGCCTACTGAAAACTTGGAAAAGTTATTTAAACTAAGCTTGGATAGATGGCTTTCCTTGCGATGCCTACAGGATATTTGAATAGCCTCTTGTATATGCATTTGGCTCTTAGTGGCTTGTAGGGGTTCATCGTCACTAGGTAGGTTATGAATTTGTGAGTTGAGATGATGTTGTCTTCATTCATGTTGGTGTTCTTGACTTTGCCCATTGGCTCTACTTTTATTTCTACGCCAACCCCTTGAAAAATGATCATCCATGTCACAACTTGACGTTGAAGAAGTAGAGGAAGAGAAAGAACTAGAAGACTTATCATGACTTTTGTAAGCCTCCCAATCATCCCTGGATAAATTCTTGTTAGCCATTGAGAAGGTCCTAGGCCTTATGGACCTCCTCATTCTATGGCATGTCCCATCCTTAATAGAGGTGTCAGAGTTGGGTGACAAGAGTCCTTGAGTATTATTGGGGTGTGCATGAACATGGGGGACCCCTGCATGAGATTGAGTACTCCAAACTTCATCTTCATCATCATATATTTCGTTGGTTCTCCAATGAATTGCCTCACTAATTGTTGCGTTATCATAGTCTTGTGAGAGAGACATTGTTGTGAATTGTGTGTGACTTTTTTGCAATTACTTTCTTTCTAAAAGATATATCGTCAAGGCTTCATTATAGTGATCTTGGATGATGTAACTAATCTAAATAACTAGCATCATCCCTGGCAACGGTGCCAATGATGAGTGGCTAGGTACCCCTACACTCAACCATACGAATATGAGCGTTCATGCACAATCTAGTCAAACTCCACAGAGGACTAGTTGTGGCATATAGATAGTTACATGTTGATCACAGTTCATTGTCTTCCCACTTAGACTAGTAGTTGCTTATCATGTATGGTTTAGTCCAGAGTGAGGTGTATGATATTATTTCTAACACTAGGCTACTCCTAGAGACAATGGAAAATAATCTTGATTAAACTAATGAGCAATAGGAAATGAAGTCTAAGCTAACCTAAGTGCAATGAGCATATGTCCTTAATCATTCGTACACATCTTTGACCTCATGTACTACTTCTAGGATTACCAAGCACACATTACTTGAGCACTCCTAAATATGCTACTGGGTTACCAAGTAGTTACACTTCAATGTTCGTGGTTAAGTCGTACTAATTTCACATTTAACAATAGGAATAGTAAATGATGGTAAAGAAATATGAACTAAGAAAATAATAAATAATAATGATAATTAAACAATTAAAAACTAAGTTAATGCTACAATCATGGAGTAATCTTGATCTTTATTGTCGATCATGTGCATGTCTAAGTACGTCATACTCGAATAAAGGTTCCATACAATTATAATCATCACACTGCAAGCATGCATTGGGGAAAGAACTAAAATGAATTGAAGTTGAAAAAAAGACTCCATACTTACACTTACCAATTTCTCCTTTCCTGTGCATCCAAACGTGGTATTTATAGGCCTACATAGGAATCATGATATCGTGTATTTGATATCATTATCCAGGCTGCAATATTGCATACCTAATATCGAGGATCTGATATTGGGGCCTGGTAAAACACAATTCATCAACAACCTAGGGAAAGTGATCATGAGGAGGAAAGACCCAACAAATACAATAACAACAACAACTCTACGAGCAAGCAACCAAGGCTACTAATGCTGCTAGACCCCTATGGGATGATCCTAAGGTTAAATTTGTGTGATAGATTTCTATAGCAAAAATAGGGCAATATAGGCAAGATGAAGTCCTAAGGTTGAAACCTAATCTAGAGGTCACACTTAGAAAAGCTTGCTTGGAAATTTCTAGATCAAAAAGATTCAAAGCTCCATCCTACAAGAGCTAAATTTTGGACATTTTCTAGAGCTTGCACCAAGAGAGATTTGAACATAAGTTCAAGGGTCTCCACTATGGCCCATTCTCTCCAATAGTGGGGAATGACACATGATGGAAACCTACATCTTCTAACATAATGGACAAATAAATTCCACTATAAAAATAAAATACATCATCATCTCTTACTTGATTGAGACCATTACCGAAGCTCTTGAATTGCCCACCACTAGGGAAAAGCTAGTAAGTATATCTACTAAAGAAAATCCATAGGCCAAGAATGAATGGCTTTAATCATACTATAAAGTGAATCATAAGTAGTATGGTGCTCTCACTAAGGTAGAGAGAGCATACTTTAAGATTACAACCTATCACCTCAACCCAATAGTGAGGCTAAGAAAGGTTACAAATTTCTCTACCAGGGCATGTGTGGCTCTAGGCAAGAAATTCCCAATCAACTTAATGAAATTCATCTTTATTAAAATTGAAAAATATTTCAAGGAGAATGAGAAGAGTAGGAAGATATTTTCCTTCTAATGTCTAATTAGGAAATGCTACAAGAAATGAGGTATAGTTCATTACTCAAATGATGTGATTTATAGACTTCCTACTACATCCTAGAAGGAGATGATGAAAGATAAATCTCTAGTTATCATGATTGAAAAATTTGGTGCTAGAGAAATAAAGGTCTCAGTGTGGAAAAATTTTTACCCTAGCATCCATGGGCCTCGAAAGGATCTAGGGTGCTTAAATGGTCTTGTCGATCGCTTAAGGACTTTGCAAGTCTATTACTGAGATGAAAAATGGGTGAAAACAAGCAAGAAAATGCATAATAAATAGATCCAACACTAAAGTATAATTGAAAAATATAATAAAAATATGAAAAAACATTAGAAACAATGTGTATTAATTCTATAACAAGTATAGGATAAGAGAGTACAAAATATGAAATTGTAATTATTCCATGGCTTTCTACAAAAATGGAGATGAGAATCTGGCTCATGGATGGATAGTGTGTATGTCCTATAGTCCTTCCAATTTTTTTTGGTTTGCTCGATTTGTATACTATAATAAGGTCTCAACACTTCCAATGATCTATGTTGGAAAATGGCTATGGACTTTCACATCTCTCTTCCTGAAAAGTCTTCCATTTTGGGAGAGTTTCAATGATCCAAAAGTCCTCAAATTGATGTAAATTTCTAGATGCTCTCTGTAATTTTTTCGATACTTATGATGGTTGAAATACAAAACATGTGAACTACCAATATTTTTGACCTTATGGGCTTGAAAATATGGTGTATTTGGCATTTTTCACAAAAAATTGCAATGTACGAATTGCCAACATGTGAAACTTTTCTTGCAACATTTGGTGGTAGTTTTGGCCTTTTAGCTTTTCTACGTTGGTTCAATAAAATCCATATCTTATGAGCTATGAAATTTATTTGACATGAAAAATGGATGCAATATTTTTTTGTCAAAATAAGGCCACATAATAGAATTTTGATGGGGAAAAAGGTAATTATTTTTGCCTTTTAATTCCTATCAAATTACAATGCAAATTCTTGTTACTAGGCTTCTTGTGTGTAATAAGAATTTTCTTGAGATGTTTCATTGGATCCTCTTTGTTGATATTTTGAGGATTAACCTGAGAAACATCAACAAAGAATGCAAAACATTGCCAAGGGCTTATCACCAATGCTCCCTCTCCACATTTGATTCTATAGTTATCAAATCATGCCAAGGAGTACTCACAATGGTGAAAAAAGATCACGATGGAATGTCAAGAGTTTAGGATGAGATGATGGTTACATTGAATATTGGGAAATGGTCACATTTGGTTGTTTGAATGATCACATTGGCTAAAAAAGAATTTCAAATGTTGACATCATGGCTATGAAATGGTAGTGACATGCTTACTAATTGAAGAGGTCTTCATGCTTTAACTATTGGTTACTCTGTGATATTTAGAAGAACTAGCATTCTATTCTTAGGCTTCTTTGACCAATTGGCTCTTTCTCTTTTTTTTTTTTGGAGCCATTTGTCTCACCTTATGCGACATTGGCCTCTTGGATTTCTTAGCATTTTCATCCTTTTTTTTTGGAAGTGAAACCTTCATTGCCAAGGTTGAATTCTATTTTCTCACTACATGAAATGTGTTACATCCAACGAACTTGATTGGTGGAGCATGTCAAAGGATATGTCACATGGATATGGTGCATGAATGTAAAACATAGGCTTTCATCGTCAAAAAGGTAAGGAAGGCTGAAGTTTGGCTACAAGGTTATGGCTTAAGAGGAGTAATAGAGATGATGTGAGGTAAGCACTAATGACAAAGATAAAACAAGCTAACTAAATCTCATGTATCAAGATCACATGGTGACTCATCTTTATGATGAATCACACCTCTATGATGACTCTTGGCTTAACCTACAAGCACAAATCCAAGAGGATAATCAAAAAAGTCAAAGAATGCATGCATTTACAAAAAGTTACATGAGACAAAAAGCAACAACAAGCAGATATAGGTCACCATTGGTTATAATTGGTAGAACATGAGAACCTTGTTTCTTGCTTTATAGATTCATACAAATTTTGTAGTCTTTTGACATACCAAAAGAGACGAGAGATTATGTAAGCTTTCTTGTTGTAGGCTACTAGGGCCATCGATGTCAATCATTTTTCCAAACCTATAAATAAAGTCAAACAAAAGCTATAAGCAAATAGGTTAACATTAGATATAATAAGGCTTAATATAGAAATGGTTGATTGAATTGGTCAATTCATTCTCATCCATGTTAGCCAGTCTGAATGCTTTATTTCCATAAGGTTTGATAACTAACAAAGGTTCTTCTCAATTAGCCAAGAATTTTTCCAAATGTTCATGAATGACCTTGAGGATAAGGTCTTCTTCTTTGACCTTCTACCTATTTAGATCATGATGATGTTGTTATTTCTACTTCTCTTTATATCATTCGATGTTGGTAATCATTTGTATTTATTATTCCTCCACTAAATCAAGGTGAATGGTATGCATCTCTTGATTTTACTCATCATTGATGAAGTCAAATAGAGCTATCCTTAAGGATGGAACTTGCCATGCAAAAGGAAAAATAACTTTAGATCCATAAACTAAGCTATATGGGGTGGCATTGGTTGTAGTTCTAAATGTCATCCTATAAGCCCATAGTGCCTATAAGATTTGTTCATTCCAATTGCATTTTTCATTGCTTAGAATTTTCTTAAGGAGGTTTATGATAGTCTTGTTACTAGCTTTAGCTTGACCATTAGCTTCTAGATGGTAGGGTGGTGAAAGAAATGCTTAATGTTTAATTGTTGATAAAATTTTTGCATTTCTTAGCTACTAAATTATGGTTTGATATCTATGACAATTATTAAAGGTATACCAAAATGGAATATGATGATATTGCTATTTTTCTTAGAGGGATAGCTTCAACCCACTTTGTAAATTATGATCATGATGAAGCTATGACAAGTAGAGGATTTAGGCATTATTGATCCAATTATGTTGATTTCCCACTATTGAAATAGCCACATGATCTGAGTGGTATGTAACTCAGTCAGTGGCACGTGTATCAAGTTTTTGTATTTCTAAAATATGTCATAATTTTTCACCTTCTATAGGTAATCGCTTTCCATATAGGGCCAATGGTATCCTAACCATCTAGTCTTTACAACAATGGCTCTAGGTCATATATGTCTTTCACATATGCCATTGTGTACCTATTCAAGGACCGCATGAGCTTCTGCATTATTCACATACTGATAATGCACTATCATAAGATCTTTAACATAATTTGTTATTGACTACAATGACATATTATTTTCATCTTTTATGTATAGCATCCTTTTGAGGGGTAGTTAGGTTTTGTGCAGACTCATCATGCTTAAGGTAAAACTTAATGTTTTCATACCACTCTTGTTGAGGAACATTGTCAATGGTGGCTATAGAGGTACCTTCAATGTTTTGCATGATGAGAAGAGCATAGTTCTCCATCAAGGAAGAAAACTTGTTAAACACATCAGGCATCACATTTAGGGCTAAGGTGGCAATGACATTAGCTAAGGTGGTCTTAGATTGGGAAATGTGTTGGATATCAACATCTATAAACTATAGTAAGAGTGTTTTGGCTAGGTCTTGGTAAGGTTATAAATGTTTAGCTTTGCATGTGTAGACTTTAGTTACTTATTTAACCACTAGTTGTCAATTCCTTTTTGTCATTAAACATGTAATTCCATGGTTACGAGCTAACATCATCCCTTTGATTAATCCTTCATATTCTGATATGTTGTTAGTGCATGAAAATTAGAAACAATAAGTAAAATATTGTCTGTCACTAGAGATAATGTTATGATGACAACAACACTAGCTTCATGTGTGGTTGAAGCTTTGTCAAAGTGCATGATGGCCCCATATCCTTTGAGTACCTTATTGAGAATGTTAACATGTTCATTAGGGAATTTAGGATCTATGGTTGCATTGTGCTCAATCGACAAAGTAGTGAGTTGTATGGCTCTAGCTTGACTTTTCATTGAGGCTTGGAAGATGTAATGTAGGTCAAACTCAGGTATTATGGCCTTCCACCAGGCTATACAGATACTCTCGTAAATGTTGGTCATGATGGCTCTTAGTACATTGTCCTTGCATATGATGGTGACTTAGCTCCTAAAGAGGTAGTGTCTCCATTTCTTTAAAGAGAAGACTAGGACTAAATAGTTCTTCTCAACCTTAGTGTATCAAGTTTGATAAGCTACCTATGCATGGCTTAATTAGTAGATAGGTAACTCTTCTCCATCATCTCATTTTGGATAAAGAAAATAGGCTATGGATGTTTAAGAGCCTACAAGGTAGATGTAGAATGATTTATCCTTCTAAGGGGGATACACAGTAGGTAATTAGACTAACTCTTGCTTGATACTGTCAAACACTTTTTAGCATTAGTTAGTCCATTCATAGTGAACTTCCTTTTTAAGAAAGTGTTGCATAGGTTGTAGCTTATCTATGAGCCTCAAGATGAACCTATGAATAAATTGTAATCTACCTTGTAAACCTCATAGTTCCTTAAGGTTACTAGGTACTGACAAATTGGTTATGACATTAATCTTATCAAGATCAATGTGTATCTCAACCTTGGATACTACAAAATCAAATATCTCACTATTTTTAACACTAAAGACACACTTCTTATGATTAAGTCTAAGCTCATATTTTAGACATCATTGAAGAACCAGGTCTAGATCATGTGCATGGTTATTGGCTATCTTGGACATGATGGTTATATCATCAACATAATTATTAAGCAAGCCTAGCATGTAGTCACTGAAGATGTAGGTTATGACTCATTGATAGATTCCCCCTGCATTCTTTAGAAAAAATGGCATCATTTTGTAATAAAGGGTTTTCCAAGATGTCATGAAGATCATATAGAGTTGATGCTTTGAATTGATTCTAACTTGGTTATATCCCAAGAATCCATCCATGAAGGATAACAAGGCATGACCAACCATAGTATTTGATACCTTGATCAATACTGGTCAAAGGAAAATCATCTTTAATGATTACCTTGTTGAGGTCATGTAAATTGATGTAGATACAAATACTCCCATTTTTATTAGGGACTACCATTTTGTTGGATACCAATTCAACGTAATCAATGGCTCAAATGAAACTAGCTTGGTAAAGCTTCCTGATCTCATCATGGACTACTAGGGCTAGGTCTAGTCTAATCTTATGCATCTTTTATTTAATAGGCTTGATGTTAGGATCAAGTATGATTTTGTGTTGCACTAAACATGGGTCTAATCTTGGCATATCTTTGTATGACTAAGAAAAGATTTTAATGTTGTCTTGAAGGGCCTTGGTGATGTCTTGGGCCAATTAGGATTCTAGTAAGGAGCTTAATTTTAGTATTTTCTTCTTAACATTATAGGTTGTAATGGGATATTTAATTAGAGAGTCCTTAGTGATGTCTTTGGCCTCCAAATCAAGAGTTTTAACTAGGTACTCAGGCTATTCTATGGAATTTTCTATTAAAGCTATATGATTAAACAAGCTCCTAGGTTCAAGATATAGGCATTCTAGGTAAATTGATCATTCCACATTACCATTGGATTCATTCAGCCTCAAGGGTAGGTTGAATTATGCCCATGTATCTATGATTTGATCCTACATGTCAATAAAGGCACATTAACTAGCATCGGTACTGCATAATTGTAAAAAAATGTTAAAATTATGCAAAATACTATGATGATAAAGCACAACATAGCATAATAGGATTTAAACAAAGAAAAATAAGGTAAAATAAGGCTAAGTAAGGTCATCACATGGTAAACTAAGAACAAAGAAGGCATATTGAGATGCAATAATGTGAAACAAGGGACAAATGATGTAGAGTATGGGTCGAATGAGATCAAAACCATGTACAATAAGGTTAAATGAGGTTGAATGATATCTTAATGATGTCATATAAGATCAAATGATGTTAAAATGGGGTAAAATGAGGCCAAATGATATCAAAAATGATGTCAAAAAAGATCAAAAGATGTCAAATGATACCAAATGAAGTTGAAATGGTACCAAATGATATCAAATAATATCTAAATGATGCTAAAATGATACAAAAATGACATCAAGTCGTGTCAAATAAAACCAAATCATGGTAAAATAATATCAAATGATATCAAAACGATACTAAAAGATCTCAAATGATATCGAATGGTGCCAAATGATGCTAGTGATATTGAAATGATGAAAAATAATGTCAATTCACATCAAATGGTATAGAATGACATCAAATGATGTCAAAAATAAGAAAAATGTTTTCAAATGATATCAATTGGTGTCAAATAACACAAAATGATAGTAAATGATGTAGAGGGAAAGTCAAAAAATGTCAAAGATGGTCAAACATGGTCAAAAATAATGTTAAATAATAATATATTTTTAGATTATTTTATGGTCAAAGTAAGTAAGAATCTAGCTAAAATAGATCATAAATTGCTAAAAAAAACTAGAAATCACACAAAAATAGGTTATAAACTATCAAAATAAGCAAAAATCTAGAGAAAATAGGCTGTAAAATGCTAAAATAAGTAAAAAGCTAGTAAAAATAGTTGAAATAAGAAAAAATCTTATAAAAATAGTCAAGATAAGGAAAAACCTTGTGAAAACGAGTTGTAAACTACTAAAATGATGGTTTTTATGTTCAAAATAATTTAAAAAGCTAAAAATTAGTATATCCATCATGTGAGGACCATCTCCTCAGCTTGTGAACATCTTATGCCATATTCCCAATGTGTAGAGCCTATGTAGGCAATGTGTGAGCTAGATTGGTCAAGTTGGAAGTTTGTTTGTGCTCCACACATTGGTTCATATGTTGGCACACCATATGGGATTGGAATCCCCAATGTGTTGACACTATAGGATAGAACTCCAGCGTGTAGGACCTATTCTCTTAGTGTGTGAATAGTTTAGCTTAGGCTTTGGGCTTGTGAAACCCACTAGGATAGCTTGTGACCACTTTGAATCAAATCTTTGGCATGTGCAATCCACCTTGGTAGTGTTTGAGTAAATTTTGACATGTTGAGTATTGATATAGGCTTCAAACATTGGCCCACATGATACCATAGCATGTGGGGCTTGGCTCTTCAACATGTGGGACTTAGTATGTTAGTTTGAAAATATTCTGACTAGGTTTTTGAATTCTCTAGGCACCTAGGGAAACATCTAGGGTTTAGAAGAGAGATCTACAGTTTGTTGGATCATTTACGGCAAAGTATGAGTTTTATTAATCAAGTTTGGAGCCTGTTGGTGTCTACACACTACCCCACACACTACCACAATGTGTGGGATAGGTTTTCCTAGCATGTGAGCACATGTGAATGAAATCATAGCATGTGGGGATGAAATTTCTAGCATATGAGAAGGTTTAGATGGGTTTGGATATGTTGGAATTTTTGTGATTTTTTCAAGATTTTGTGGGGTACTCTGGTTACATGTGGACAAGTTTGGCAAGAAAAATGACCAATTTAGGCTTCAAATGCTACCCCACATGCTGGCACAACATGTGAAATAGGATCCCCTAGCATATGGACATTTTAAAGTTGATTCCCATCATGTGGAATTGTTTAGTGTTCTTGCCCAAGTCTTGTGGGATTCACCCATATTCAAACTGTCAATGTGTAAGGCTAGGAAGCTAAAATTTCAAGAAAATCTCGATATGTAAGGGTATCTCTTTATTTATTTCCTAATCATAGCATGTGGAGGTTGTTCCTTGGTTTTCATAGGGTTTCATGAGTAGCATGTGGGCATTATGAGAGGATTTTTAACATCAAAACCTAGCGTGTGAGCTTATTTTTTTCACCTAATTTCATAAGGATAGTGTATAAGAGCTAGATTTTGTGGTTAAAACCTAAATACACAACACTTTATAGTAAATTTTCCATTTACCCATCCCTATGCACAACATGGTTATAGTAAAGCTAAGAATTTTGACTTTTTCCTACAATAATCAAGGCAAAGCTCTCAAGTTTCAGCAACCATGGTGAAGAAGATCAGATCAACAAGTCAAAAACCAGTGTTAGATGAGGTAGAGGAGGTAGTACAGATTATCTCTAGGCTTCCAAATGTATTTTCAAGTGAAGAATCTTCATTGAGGACTACTAGGTACCAATTTTTCCCATATTTTCCTTATTTTCAACAAATATGTGCAAATGTTTTCCCACCTCTAAGCTTATCTAGGTTAAAATTTTGTATTGTAACTGCATTGAATTTAAAGTTTAGGTTTTTTGATCATGTTGGAAATGAAACTTGAGTTTTTTGGCATTTTTGGAAGAGATTTAAGTTTTTTCTCACACCTATAAATAGCATTTTTTACCCTACTTTTGCCTATTTTGGCCAATTTTCAACATTTTTTCTAGCCTAAGTATGGATAAATTTTGGCTATCTTGGAGGTGAAATTAGATTTTTTGGATTTTTTTGAATTTTTTATGGATTTTTTCTCAACCTAGTGTACTGCATTCTAGCCTATTTTCCCAATATTTTGTAGTTTTTTCATGGAAAAATTGGCAGTGTTGGGAGTTTTTTTTTTTTTTTGACTAGATATGGTTAGCACCTAGGGTTCCTAAAGATAGAACATACAGTGTTGAAGGGTTATAGAACAAGTTTGGATTTTTTAAAAAAATTTCTTGAATTTTGCATAGGGTCTATAATCAAATCACTGCAAATTGGTCAATGAAAATTCTATGGAATTCTAAACATTTCTTCACTATAATTGTTGCATTGATGGTGGATTCAAGTTGTGTTGACCATGTTATCTACATCCAAGGTCAACAATAATTTTTTAAAATTTTTTTGGCATTTTTCCCAATCTTGGGATCTTGCACTGATCAATTTTGAATTATGGTTGTAGAGTTTTTTGGATTTTCAAGCTAGAATTGATAATGTCGTGTACTTGGGAAAAGATTTTGGTAGAAATGAAATTTTTCTAGTTTCATGGTCAACATGTGGCATCTTTTAGGCTTGATATAGTAATGTATGAGAGTTTGTGTGGTTTTTCTATGGGAAGAATGATAGCGTGTGGCCTCTAGGAGCTAAGAAAACTTGTGCTTTTTACTTCCACATTTTCCATATCCCCAGTGTTTGAGACTATTTGGGTTTTTTGACCACTATTCTACAAAAATCCCATTTTTTGAGCTTCAAATTTGTCAATTTTGGTTTCTTGTATTGTGGAAAACTTGGTTCTATGTCAACAGTTTGCAGAAATGCCTATTTGAAGGTCTTACATGTCAACTTTTAGTCAAAATGCCAAACTAGTTTTCTATTATGCTAAATTGATTTGTTTTTATGTCAAAGGATTGTGTTAATGTCAAACTAGATTTTTCCTATGTTAAATGTCTATTGAGATGTCAAATTTGGTTCTTTTACTATGTGAATTGAAGTAGAAAGGCTAGATGTTGGTTTGTACTGTGATGGCAATTGCATTAATAAACTTGATTATTTTTTGTATTTTTTGTTCTATGGTAACACTATCATCCTAGAGGTTATTTTGGTTTTAATTTTGTTAATTTTTTTCTAATGTTTCTATGGCCTCTATGGTCTCATGGTTATATGGCTTGGCTATGTGCAAGGCATTGTTGAAACCTATTTTGATCATCATGGAGTTAGTGGGATTTTATGTTGAATGGGAATGGCTACACAAAATACCATGAACCTTGACAATCTCACCATAATATAAATTAGACTTGGTGCTAAAGAATTCTTGATGTACCTACTTCAAAACTCCAATGTGATTATGTGGTTACACTTGGCTATAGATGTTGTAGCCGTAATCATGGAGACTCTCATGGTAGGTTCCTCTAAATACATCTTGTAGTTCATGGTGGACAATCCCAATAATTAGAGAGAAATAATGCCCAAATTTGGAAGATGCCCAAGTACAACACCAACAACAAGTATTAGAGAGAAATAATTAGAAAGAAATGATGCCCAAATTTGGTGATGTCTTGGGCTCATATTTAGTGGAAGTTTGACAATTATCCCAAATTTGGGAGATGCCCAAGTATTCGTAGTACAACACCAACAACAACTTGATGCTAGGTCACTAAATAAACACTCTCTTCCAAAATCTTCCTAGAATTGTCTACTACTAGAAGTGTAAGCTTGGTTTTAAAAAGATATATTTTGTTTATTTTTTGTTTTAATGTTATTTATTATAATTTAGTGAAAAATGATCAAATCTTATCTATGGAGGATTGGTGAAAAATGATCAAATCTTATCTATGCCCTATACAATTTTGAAGGAGTTTAAGATGAGGTCATAAGAGAGTGAATGCTTGACCAATTTAGTGAATAGTTTGGTAGGTACCTAATGCAATATTCTTTCATATACCAAATGTGTGTAGATACCAATCATGCACATGGATGATGGGCTTACCTAGATCTAGGAGCACGTGTACCAATTTAGCCTAAGTTTCTAGCTTTTCCTAAGCCTAGTTAGTAAAATTTTTTAATTGTGGCCAACATTTTTAGCATTTTTTGTTTTTTATGATTTTATGAGGCTAATAGATCAAGTATGTTATGCTAGAGATTCTACGCATGAGTCTACAATTGTCATGACCATTTTAGGTCATGTTGAGAAGAAGATTCAACTCAAACATGGTGAAGGAAACCTAGCACAAGAATAGTTGAAAAACAAAGCTCTGATGGATGTCCATTAAAGGATCACCAATGTAGGTTTGTTTGACTTGTTCATGCTACCTAGTCCATCGATGTCACTGGCTAAGATGTTGAAAGTGATTGACTCTTTTGATGAGGGAATCACCAAATTCATCACTCATGTTCATGGTTTTCCTATGGTTTTAAGCATTAATGAATCCATGTTTAGTAATCTCTTTGGTATACCTTCTATTAGTATCAAGGTTTTCATTAGATCAGGGAAATATGTAGGTCATATAGAGGAAATAGAGGCCTAGCTTAACTCTCCTTCTAGTGAAATGTTGTCTTTTAGCAAGTGTGAAGTTAAGGAAGCAAATGAAACATATCCTCTTTTCTGCTCTAGAGCCTTTCCCACACTACTATCACAGAAGAGAATCATAGGGATTCAATAAGCTTGGACAATGAAAAATATTTTGATGGATGGAACTAGTTTTGATTAGGCTACCTTCTTGGTCATTAGTCTAAGGGATGAAATCCAAAAACTCCATAATAACCTTGACTTTATATACCATGTGCATTTTGCATTCTTTGGCACATATCTTAGAAGGTTTACAAAGTTCTTGGTGATTAGGAGGAATGAAAAGTGGATAGCATGTGATGCTTTTCAACTTTCCAAGCCTTGGGCTAAACACATCATACAAGTGATGTGTTTCCAAGATCCACTCATGGAGGATGTGGGTGAATCATTGTCTATTACCACTAAGAATGTTAGTGGTGATTTACATGGCTGTTCCCTTGAAAACATGGGAATTGAACCTCATGCTACATGTGGTGATGCAAAAAGGGCCAAAATGGTACACCCAGAAGTAGATGGCACTACTAG
This sequence comes from Gnetum montanum, assembly GCA_015680685.1. NCBI lineage: Eukaryota > Viridiplantae > Streptophyta > Gnetopsida > Gnetales > Gnetaceae > Gnetum > Gnetum montanum. The sequence goes on along the minus strand of MNCI01010595.1, from coordinate 32,895 downwards.
AGAAAAAAATGAAGAAGCCAAATGTTGAAGAAAGCATTTAGGTTCCTAATCAACAAGAACCTAAGAAGATGATGGTCAAGCTTAACATGGAAAATCAGGTTGTTAGAGGTATGTAGATATTTTTTGTATTTTTTTTATTATATAGCTTTTGTAATTTTTGTTATCAAAAATATCTATTGATTTGTTCTATTTGTTTCATTGGCTTTGGTTTGTTATAGGGAGGCAAAAAGAGTTGGCTACTAGTTAAATGGTCACATCATACATAAGGCTACTAGTTAAATGGTCACATCATACATACAAGGACAATAAAATAGGCAACATACTTAATCACGCAACTATTTTCTAATCTTTAAGAGATTAGGGAATGTATAAGGCCATTTTTGCATGATCTTATACTCTTTATTCCCTTCACTCATGATGTTAAATGGGATCTCTTCCCATAATTTGTTAATGGTCCCTACATTGTTAGTCTTGGCTTGGTTGATTTCGTTGTGATTCTTGGCTACATTTTTGGCTATGAGAGTATCTTCTTGAAACTCCACCTCAGATCCTTACTCGACATCAACATTGTTAATGAACAAGGAGACTGCACTATCTCCATACATTATAATTTCACCTTCCTAATAAGGTAGGTGAATTTTTTGATGGATCAGGGAAGAAACTACTCATAGTTTGGCCAACCAAGGTCTTCCTAGGATTAGATTAACCTGGTGTCTCTTCCACTACTAAGAAATTGGTGGATGTGAAAAATTGTTGTCCAGCCATGAAGTCTAGTGAAATGGATTCTCTCATAACTACTTGTGAGCCATTAAAGGACTTAAGCATAGAGGTGGAGGTGTTCTAAATATGCTCTACCAAGCCTAAGCACTTCACAATAGGAAAATTTATAATGTTTGTCATTGCCCCATCATCAACATGCACTTGGTGTACTTTGTATTGGCCAACTCTTCTCATTATGAAGATAGGAGCTCTTGATACTTCATCACATTATGAGTTGGCTTTCATCTTGCTGTCATAAAATGTTAAGATGGTTGGCTTCATTTTTTTCCTAGGTGAGGATGGTAATATCACTACATGGATTCTTGGTCAAGATTTCTTCATTCATGGAAATAGAAGTCAATATCTTAACTAGAGCTTCACAATAAGCAATGAGGGTCATAACCAATTTGTAAAAGCTCAAAGAAGTGTTCTTCTATCTTAGCGATAGCTTAACCTATTCCATGATCATGAGGAATTATTTATCATTTTTAAATGATTTCTAATTTTTATTGGTCTTGACTTACTCCATTCTACATATGATTTTAACCTCATGTTTCAGTGTTTGTTATTTGGTCTCTTTCCCTTCTCTTGTTTCTGGTTGTCCTTTCTAGGTTAGCTCGTTGAGGCAATTTAAATGTTAGAGTTCATGGGTATGACTTAAATTGGAGTAGACCTACTTCCTTTAATATCTTTGGTTGGTTGGTGTCCTTAGCCTTAGGCTTAGGAGCTAGCTTCTTATCTTATTTTGAAGGTGATTTCTTGTTATTTGGTTGGGAGGAGGTTAAAGTATTAGCCACTATGGGAGGACACTAGTCAACTTGGGTTGCAAGTTTAGAGATGGAGGGAGGGGGCACCATAATGACAAAAGATTATTTGGAAGTCATAGGTGGTGGCATCCTTATAACAAATGGAGTTCTTAAACTTGTAGATGTCCATTTGTTACAAGGAGTTACCCAAGGACAAATGATTTCCTAATATTTTTAGGCTTATCATGGACATTGAAGGTGGTAATGATGAATGGATTATTGTTGGCATTAAGAGTGTCTTTGTACACCTGCATGAATTGATTTTGAGGCCTAAATGGATTAGAAGCATCTAGAACTAACTCTCCACTATCTATCATCTTTTGTAAATCATCTTTTAGGACTAGGAAAAAATCAATATCATAGCCAAGAAGCTAATGGCAATAGAAGAATTGATCTAGTTTGAAGTATTTAGACATGGGATGATCATCTTTCATAGTTATGGTAGGATCCTTCATAATCTTACATAAGCAATCATGCTTCTTACAAGCACTCTCAAATAGTTGCTTATATTGGATATGGCTACTCTTGAGTAGTTGATCAAGAAGCTCCAATGGTTTCATGGGTAGTTTGGTGTACTTGGACCTATCTTTCTATTCAAAGCTAGGTTTTGAAGTGTTGAACACGGAAGCACCAGAGGTTGATGGTTAACAAGTAGTGGTAGGAGCATTACGTTGTGTTGTCTTTGGTCCCTGTGTTGTTTTCAGTTCTTTGGCCAATATGGCCATAGCCACATGGGTTTGTTTTCCCTTATCTCTATCCCTTCTCATGTGTTGGTTCTTATATGCTATGTAAGAGGGATCATTATTAGTTTTTGCAGCATCTTCTATGTTTTTGATTTAGGAAATGACTTGACTAAGGGACTAGGGGTCTAAATAGTAAAGCTTAGACTTAATGAAATCATTAATTTTCTCCTTTAAGATGGTCAAAAGATGAATTTTAGAGATGGGTTCAAGGATTTCATTAAGGATAGTATTCCATATTTGCAGTAACTTTTGGATAGGTTCAAGGAGCCCCTATTTCACTTTCATAAGTAGATCTAATGTTGTATTAAGCTTTAAGTTATACTTGAAATGATTAACAAATTATATAATCAAGTCATCTAGAGAGGTAATAGAGCCTCTAGGTAGTGCACGATACGAGTCTAAGGCGTTTAAAGTCACAGACATGAGGAATATGTGAATCAATGTATGCAACTAGGCTTGTAACAATAAGCACTCAGAATGAAAAGTAATGAGATGAGCATTGGGATCATCCTTACCATTTTATTTGGTAAATTAGGGGATTTGGATGCTCATATGAAGAGTTATCTATATTATAGTAGGGCTAATGAGATCATATTAGTAAAAGTTCATAATTCTTACCATCTGAGTGGTGCTAACTTTACCTTCTAAGGCCTTCGAATGCTCCTTTAGGCTATAGAATTTGTATAGATAGCTGGGGAGGAGGGTGAGTGGCTTGAGGCCATGTGATCAAAATTGGTATGGACTAGAGGTTGTGTGATCATCACTGTATGAGTGTCCAATAGGGAGAGGGATTTTTAAGCTAGATGATGCATAATGAAGGGAATGAAGAGGGTATGGAAGGCTTATGAGACATGGGGTTCCAAAGACAAGCCCACTAGAATGAAAAAAGGAGGTGGTGTAGTAGATACCACTAGTGATGGTCACACATAATGAGGCTAGGTTTCCAAAGGCATTCATGTATAGGAAGGTGGAGTGGGAAGCTAGTTGAGATTGATGCATTATGACAAGTGTTGTTAAGGTGAACATGAAAACAAACAATCAAGTAGGTTGTGATACTTAGCTTACAGAGAACACAAAGGAAGTTTGGTTTACTACTGAAGTAAGAGACATAGAGTTGCAAGAGACATAGATTTGAACATGGTTACCTCTAGAAGAGATCATTGCAAAAGGTCCACTAAGAACATATCTAGCTCATACTCAGCTCTAAACTCTTCCTGATCCTCTTGGTTTTGGTCTAAACTAACTTCCTAACTTGCTTCATATATATCTACTGGTTGTGCTAACATGCGCATATGAAAATCTATCAGTTCAATATAATCATATGGAAAGGGAATATACTCTTTTCCATTTTTGTGAATAATCTCAAACTGACACTTGAATTTGGACTTGTGCATGGGACAAGAAGGCCATCTTGGATTTTTGCACAAGTGAAGTTATAGTATTCTTCATTAATGTTTGCATAGGTCAGGCCTAGTCCTAGTCACTTAAGGGACTATATATGCTCTATTACAACTAGATCCTTAGGATCATAAATGCAAACACCTTTCTTGTTTGAGGCCATATAGATGATATTGTGTGGCAAAATGGTCGAGTAATGAAAATGCATAAACAATGCAAGGTCATGGTATTGTGTAAATAATGCAAAGATTTTAATGTTTTAGACAAGTTGTAGCTTATAACATATAAGTTTTAGGCATGTAAGACTCACAACATGTGAAGCCCTGAACGTGTGAGAGTACAGCTTGTGAGGTTATAGCTTATGGAGAGTTACAACGTGTGAAGCTATAACATGTAAAGCTATAGCATGTGAAGTGTAACGTATGAGACAAATTGAACTTAAAATGTGAGAAAAGAGATAAGAAATAACACATACTACAATTGAAATAATAAAATTTTTATTTTTTTCTAACCTATTTGATAAAATTTTTTAATACAAACATGTGTTAGTCTATGTAGAGAGGAAAACTACAAATTGCAAACAAAGGGAACAGAGGGAGCAATGTGCACTATAACTACAAAGACAATGTAGGGGACTAAAGCAATGCTATGTACTGAAATTGTAAAAATAATGGTTTTAGATGTTAAAATTCCAAGTGTAGAAAACAAGGTTAGTGCTATGCACTACAATTGCAAAAATTAATTTTTTGTAGGTATATGGGTAAAATTGGCTACAATGTAAACGTTGGGGGTGCAGGAAAGCCTACAATAATTTTTTTTGTTAAATACACTATGTGCAAAGTAGAAATAGGCACAGAAATATTTGCAAATAGGCTTTGGACTAAGACTTTAGGTATAGGTCCTTCTTCTTGCACCTATAAAACTATACCAACTAAAAAATTCAATATTGAAGAACTAAAGGTCTTGGTTTGAAATAGTTTTGACCACAAGATTCATAGGTCTTAGAAGAATCTAAGGTTCCTTAAATGATCTTGCTAATCACTTAAGGACTTTGAAAGTTTGTTACCATAGTGAAATATGGGGAAAAATAAGCAGGACAATGTGTAATAAAAAGATCCATCGAAAAACAATTGTAGAAAATAAAAAAAATGACAAAATACTACAAACAATGTATATTAATTTTGTAACAAGTACAAGGTAATAGAGTACAAAATGTGGAACTATAATCATTTCACGACTTTCTAAAAAACTGATGATGAGAATCTAGCTCATGGGTGGGTGGTGTGTGTGTCCCGCAGTTCCCCAAGTAAGTCCAATTTTCTTGATCTGTATATTGCAATATAGTCTCAGCACTCCCAGTGATTTTCATTAAAAAATGGCTCTAGAATTTTATATCTATTTGCTCAAAAACTCTTCCATTTTGGGAGAGTTTTAATAATCCGAAATTCCTCAAAATGATAAAAACTTTGGTTCAAATAGGCCATGAATTTGCTAATTTTCTGCTAATTTGATTCTAGCAAAATTTTGGACATTTGTTATAGTGTTTTCAATAATTTTGATGGTTGAAATCTACAATGTATGAACTACTAGTATATTTTACCTTTTAGGCTTGAAATTATAGCACATTTGGCATTTTTCACAACCCAAAATTGGAGTGTATGGGTTGCCAACATGTGAAGATTTTCCTAAAATTTTTGGTAATTTTTTTTTGCTTTTTGGCTCTTATATGTTGGCCTAATAAAATTCATAGCTTGTGAGCTATGAACTTTATTTGACATGAAAAATGGATTTGATATTTTTTTTTTCCAAAATCATGCTACATGGTGAAGGTAACAAGGTAACAAGTACAAGGTAATAGAGTACAAAATGGATCTAATATTTTTTTTTTCAAAATCATGCTACATGGTCAATTAAAAGGAGATTAAATTGGCCAAGGTAAAAGTAAACAAGGCTCTCTAGCAACTTCAACAAGAAGGTAGTGTATGGTAGCACATCTTTGATGGACTTAACACATATAGCCAAAAGGATATCTATTTAAAGAAGTTATAATTCAAAGAGATGAATAAATACATGAAGCTTCCTAACCTCTAATATACAAACTTGATAATGTTGACCATGAGGAGGCCTAGGAAAGAACTAGAGAAGTAGGTAACTAGCTATTACCTTCTCTATCAAGTAGAGTTTAAGCTTCACAAGGAAACTAAACAAAATTTGGAAGTGACCAATGTGAAGCTTGAAGTCCTAAACAACAAATTCACTAATCAATGATCTATTGCTAAGAACTTAACTAGGAGAATAAGTGACTACCATGAGTTGAAGAACCTTGTTCATACATTCGACATTGAATGTAAACTATTCATAGCCTAGTTAATTAACATGAAGGAGATGTTCCCAACTTTGTCATGCCCATGGGATATTCCAAAACTAGCACATCTATGTGAAGCAACCTAGATCATTCATGATCCATGAGGTAAATAAGAGAACATGAATGTACTTTCGGATGCCTTTCAATTTTTTGTAGCATTAGCAGCGAGATAGCTAAGGCCTTTAGTAGCACTAGGACATTATAAAGAAGCCTCCATGCCATAGCAAGCTCCACCTCCAAGCACAATATGTTAATTTCATTCCATCTCTATTCATACAAATAGGCACCTACTCATTTTTGTTCTAGTGTCCTCATTCTTTATCAATTGCACCAATTTCATAATCTATACAACATGGAACTCAAGAATTATTTAGTTATTTAGTTTCATACATTTTCAGATTTTATAAGAAACTTAATCTCATTTTTGTTTACTCAAGGATGAGTTCTTAGTCAGCTGTAGGGGTATGATGAAGCATCAATAAGGTAGATGTGTTGATACATGCCCATTCACGCAACCCCCTCGATGCATCCACATCAATGCATCTTAAGATATATTAGTGTATGTGTGTTGATGCTAATTTAGTCATTCCCTATATAAGTGTGCATAACCACCATAATTATGACAATGTTTGGTCAATACCTTAGTCAAACTCTTGAAGTTTCTTTCTATAAAACTTAGTAAACTTTTCTCTCTGAATACCCACAACATAGATTGAATTGATTGTATGACATTTTATTTGACTACAATATTTACTTGGGCATAGTTGCATGAATGGCAGTAAAATCAAGATTTTTTTCTATCCATTACAACACATAGATTAGTTTAAGTTTATTTTTTATCATTTTACTTTAAATGCAATTTACTTTCTTGTATCTAAGCATTTAATATTATAACTTGTAATTAATGCGAGTACAATCACTTTAAGAATAATATACTAATGCTTGGTAATCCCAATAATGGATACTTGGTACACCTAGCAATAGATACTTGATAACCTAGCAATGTTAGTATACGTTCAAGATATGTACAAAAAGTAGGAATGGATGCTCCATGTTTAGGATAGTTTAGTTAAGTAATTAGCAAAATCAAGCATTAAACCCATCATTTATTTAATCATTCTATGAGATAAAGAAAATAATAAAAATTATAAAAATAAATATATTACATCTCAATCACACTTAAATATACAAATGAGTTAACACAAGTGATGACTAGGAATGTAACAAGTAGTAACCATGTCTTTTACCATCTAAAGATATAAGGCACTTAGGTAAACATAGAATTTGACTGAATCGTGCATACATGCTAGTGATTCATATGGTTGGGCATAGGGAATACCTGCTGCTCATCACCTAGTGCTTGGTTTAAGAATAGTGCAATGAGATCATCTTTCAACATCCCTTTTGTAATACCTTAGTTCTAGCTACTGCATCCTAGTATTTTTGCTTTGTAATTTTAACCCTTGATGTGTTATTTGTTTGATAATTATCTTATATTCGTAGACTCTCTTTTGTTATGCCTTAGTATTCTTTGATAGTATTATATGATCTTGTATTTATTTATGTAATTAAGCCTTACTTGTGATTATACCTTTGGGTTTAAATTTTCTTATTTACTATTGTCATCCTTTGTATGTATTTTAGAATTTTAATTATTTAATTATTATTTTTATTCTACTAACACCTTTTAATTGACTTTATGAGATGTATGTAATATCTTAATTTATTTTAATTATTTTGTATGAGTGGAAAAGAAGAACTTTAATGGTGTTTGTAGTTTTGGATTTATTTTACACGTGCCTTGTTCTTTATGTATTTTTGATATTTTTATTATTTTATTTTATTTATTTAACTAGAACCTTACTCAAAGGTACATTTTATTGAATAGTAGTAAAAGAAAAGGGTGCGTTAACTATTCTAAAAAATCTATAGAAAAAGCCATAGTAGGATTTCAAACATTTATAGAAGAAATAATAGTAGTGTTTGTAGTAGCTTTATGCTAATGCACTTGCATAGACATTTTTATAGCATAAAAGGACATGAATCAAATATATGATCCTCTAGATAACAATAGTGATATAACCCTAGAAGATTATAATAAACAACCTTCTACACATAATCAATTCTACCAAAATGTAGAAGAATTTTCACTTAAGCAAATCAAGATCTACCTTGATCATATATTGAATTCTATAAAAACCACTAGTTGTAGCTAGGATTTCAAAATGCTTAATTGGTCTAATTCAAAAGATAATATTCAATTCAACTTTTTCAAAAATCAATGGAAGATTAAACAATTTAACAAAACAAAGAACCCTTCAATATTCAAGAGGTGCTGGAGTAAAAGAGGAAGTTTACTTTTGAATAACTAATAAATCATGATGATCATTGCAAACAAAAATATCAAGGGCCTTCAAAACCATCATTGAATTAATAAATTCTACTAACAAAAATGAGTTTGAAAGATAGCATGCATGGATGGCATCTAATCCTCAATCTTTCCAAAAAAAAAAAAAAGATTTAAATGAGTAAAAAAAAATTTTGGGAAACAACATAAATATTCCAAAATTTATACAAAAACATACCTTTGATAAATTTCCTAAGTAATAGATTCATATAAATCATGAGGTAACTCATAGAATGGCAAAGAAGTAATGGATCCACTTGAAGGATCACCTACTAAGTAGATTCACTAAAGAAATATCATATCCATAAAAAAAATAGAAGATCCACTAAAAAACATTAGATTTGCTCACAACATGGATCCACAAGATTTTGAAAAACTGTACTATGTATTTTCCAATTAGTTTGATCCCAGCAACCCTTCCATTAAATTCATTCATTTGGTTCATCGATATCTAAGAGTTAGAGCTAGAGAATAAAACTGTACTCGATAGGAGAATAATCTTATGCAAGTTACTGTAATTACTCATATCTATGTAAGTATTTCTATTATATGTCTCATTTTAGATCTTTCCTAAATTCAATTTTTGACACTTGCCTCCACATAGGATTTGGAACTAATCTTAGGAGATCATAGCTACATGAAGGTTTGAAGCAAATTCAAAGGAGATCTTAGCCACATAAGGGTTTTGGTCATTAGCACTCTCAGTTAGATAGAGAAATTTATTACAATGTTCATCTTTTAGGTTTTGGTTTTCTTTGGTTAATGTATAATTTTATTCAAAGCATATGTTTGGAATTCTGAGATATTGATCATCCATATTGATGAGAGAAATTACTCTAGTGGTTACTCTAGTAGTTATTCTAATTATTAGAGTGGTTACTCTAGCGATTACTCTAGTAGTTATTCTAATTATTAGAGTGGTTACTCTAGTGGTTACTTTAGTAGTTATTTTAATTATTAGAGCGGTTACTCTAATTATTAAAGTAGTTGCTCCCAAGCCTATAAATACAGTGCCCAGGCGCACAATTGGGAAAGAAGTCTATTAACAATCAAGTAGCGAAACTTTTGTAGTCTATTTGAAAGTTCAAGTATTTTCCAAGTGCCTGCAGCAGGAGGTCTAAGTATAGATGGATCTTTATTCGAGCATTATGTACCTGAGCACACCTTGTGTACGGTAATAAAGACAAGCTCTTTGATTCATCCTTGCAATACTTGAGATTTTTTTTCTTACACATTTCTTTTATTTTATTTTCTTATGCATTTATTTTATTTTATGCACTTTACATGTCTATTATTAGCACATTAATTCATTTTGATCAATTAAGAAAATTGTTAAATTACACAAGCATGACCACTTCAAGCATGCGTGTAATGCTTGGTAACCCAGTAATGATTAGCGTTTGGTAATCCTAGTAGTGTTGCACTAGTTCAGGATTTGTATGGCAAGTGGGAATGGATGCTGGTGTTAGGATTAGTTAGAACTTAGTTAATGAGTAGTTAAGTTAAATTAGTCACTTAGTTACCTCTCTCATTCCCTACTAGTGCAGGACATAAAAACATAGAAGCTATAACAATCATATGCCTCAAGCTTACTTAACCATACAATCATGACATACAGGTAAGCTTGGGAAGACAACGATCAACCAACCTGTCCTTGTTCCACAAGGGTGCATAAGCACTTAGTCCTTGGAATTCGACCGGATCATGCATGAAACGCTCATATTCATACGGTTGAGCGTAGGGGTACCTCGCCGCTCATCATTGGCGTCGTTGCCAGGGACTTAATTGTTTGTGTGCTAATTAGAACATAGGAAATAATTCACATCATTGGAACGAATCCTTAGGATTGATTGAGAAAATAATAAACAAGAATACATTGCACACTGAACAGACAAGTCTGTCACCATCTTCATACGAAAGCGCCTCACTGCCTAGGTCTGAAATAGGAAACAATCAACGACGTAATACACATGATGTTGATCCACCAGTCCCTTAACAAGTTCAAGTCGTATATATTCAACCCAATGAGCATATATCAAACTTCACCTTTATCCTCCATCAAGATGAACAACTGCGGTGGCAAGACTTAGAAGGTAACATAGTGTTACCTCCCGATCATTCGGTCCCAAGTATGCTTCTTCATGCTCTCAAACGAATTGGCATGCAACACTTACATGCAGAATACGTTGTGCAAGACCATGACTCGAGAGAATACCATCCCAAAAAAGTACAATGTCAAAGGGACTTGCAACAGGAGAGACATCATAAGTCTTTGAAGGGTAAATGGTCCCAGGATGTTCCACATGTCTTAAGCAAAAATGAGGGTGGTGAACCTACCTCAGGCAGTCGCCCACATAATGATGTTCCTCCCCTTGACTCTGGACAAGGGGTTTTATATTAGAACATTCATTCCACTATTCATAACCAAGGTTCTGATACCCATGGGCACAAATGGTCTGAAAAAGGGACATGAACTCATGATAAAGGTGGACATTCTGATCACAATCGTGATCAGGGCTAAGACCGTAGAAGAGAAGGTAGTAGGCACTATCATGGTGATAGTTCTCTTTCTTCTTCACCTTCATCATCTCCTTCACCCTCTCCTTCAATATCTAGAGATGGTCATAAAGAAAAAGACCATGGAGATAAAGGGAGGCAAAGTGGAAGTCATAGATGAAACAACCAGGAAAGGGGACGTGGACACTTTAGAGAGTCATGACATAGAAGAAGGGAGAGTAGGGAACAACATAGGCATTATAAACACCATGGACGAGATGATCACGATGAACCCCTACTTGCTACTCAAAGTATGTTAGACATAACTGAGGCTATTAGAATTCTAACAAGGCACCAGAAAGATAGTAGGATCAAGAGATTAGATATGAACAATATTCCACGATATGAAACATAGAGAACGAATGGCAAAAACTTAAGTTGTTCCCGTGGACACTAGTTAAAGAAGCAGAAAGCTGGTACCAGTCCTTAGAACCAGAATCTATTTGTAGATGGAGTACTATGTTAGAATTATTCAACGATAAGTGCCAAACATGCTCCCTAGTGTCCAACCTGCAAAAGCAAATCCAAGGCTAGAAACAAGGAGGACATGAACCCTTGGATGTTGCCATGG
>MNCI01010592.1:10721-44292 GCA_015680685.1 Gnetum montanum | reverse complement strand
GTTTAATGATTGACTAATTAACTACTCATTTATTTTAGTGACTAACTATTCAAACATAAGTAGCCTTTCCCATTTACCGTACACATCATGAACTAGTATTAATGCTACTAGGCTACCAAGTGATGATTACTAGGCATACCAAATGGCCACTATTGGGATTACCAAGCATTATACATTATGCTCGAAGTGGTTGTACTCATGTGCTTATGGTTAAATGGATTAATTACTTACAATGAGAAATGTAAAGTGCATTAAAAATAAAGTGTAAATAATAAAGATTAAACTATCCAAAGTGTTGTGATGAAAGTTAGAAATCTCATCTTTATTACTATTCATGCCAAAGTGTTCAGGTACGTGATGCTTGAATAAAGAGTTGTACAATATCTTTGATTCACACTGTAAGTACTTAGAGGAAAATATTCTAATTCTAGAAAAAGCAAATTTTAAGAGCTTCATGACACTATAGACTTAATGTATCATAAATGCAATTGGTTTTTGCATTTATATAGGCTTTTCTTACATTAGCATCAATACATCTAATGATGCTTCATCATAGTGTAACATAAGAATACATATCAACTTACCTAGTTATGAGTTGCATTTCTTGGCTACATCCACAAGGCCTCATCAACAAGGCCCTACTGATGCATCAACACAATGCCATCAATGTAGTGGCTACTTTTTGCCTATAAATACACACCTACTAGTCATATTTATGGTAATGAGATTTCAGTAGTAGTGAAGCTCTTGTATTTTGTTCATTTGAGAGTTAGAATATTTCTCTCAAGTTCTTGTAGTAGGAGTCATTGAGTGTATGGATCCTTATTAGAGCATTGTTGTACCTAAGCACATCATTATGGGTAGCAACAAAGATGAGCTTTTTGATAAACCTTGTAGCACTTTGGATAGATTAAATATTTCATTTATGCATTCAATGTTTTCAATTAATTCATTCATTAAATGTTTTTAGTAATTAAGATAATGAAGTAATTAAGAAAGATAAGCTAGATAGGTTAAATACATAAGTACAATTGCTTCTAGCATAACATGTATTCACTTAGTAATCCTAATACTGTTATTGCTTGATGAACCTAGTAGCGTAGCACTTGGTAACTTAGCAATGGATACGTGGGTTCAAGATGTGTACAAAAAGTGGGATCAATTACTTATGTAATGACTATCTAGAGATTATTAGGCTACTTACATTGAATTAGTTGTTAAATTACCTTGTCTTTCTCTCTATTTAGACACCAACACTATAGAACATAAAACTATAAAAATCATATGCCTCAATTACACTTAACCATACCATGTGCTTCACAAGTGCAATTGTGAAAACAATGAATGATCTTAGGGAAAGGTTCACTAGCTAGAAGAATAATGCGCAAGAAACTATAAAGTCCTTGTAATTCAACTAGATTACATGTTAACACTTGTGATTTGTATGGTTAGGGGTAGAGGTACCTCGCTGCTCATCATTGGTGCTGTTGCTAGGGACTTTGTTTGTTGAAATGTGCGCTATCTAGGATTAGTGAATATTATTTATATTATTGGACAAACTCAAGGTCAACATTACTCTTAATGACATATAAACTACTAAGCATATTGATAATTTTATTCATTCTAAAAATGTCTTCTTCTTCTCACAGATGTGAGGATGTTAAACCATTGGTCCCATAGGAGTGCAAAGTGGTATATACTCATCCACATGAGTATATACCAGAAGTCACCTTCCTACTACATCAAGATGAATAGTTGTGATGGCATGATATGGAGGGAAACATCGTCTTGTCCCCCAATCAATCTATACCTAGGATGCTACTTCAAACTCTTAAGAAGTTGGGCATCTCAAATCTTGATGAAGGATATGTTGTGAATGGTTATGACACTCAAGACTATTATCCCATTGAAACACAACATAGACAAGATTGACACCAGGAGCAATTCCATGATTTTACAAAGGAGAAACACTTTAGTAATCCCTTGTTCTTGCTAAACCAAGATAACAATGTGGATCCTCCTCCTAAGGGTTCTTAATATGAAAATTCTCCATCCTTTGTTATTGGTGATGAAGGTGCAACCTTGAACCTGTAATCCACTATTCATAAACTAGGTTTAGGAAAGAGTGACAGTAAAGGTAGGGACTCGGGCAAACATCGCAATGGCAAGGGATATAAGGATGGTGGTCATAATGAATGAAGAGATGGTGGCAGACACTAAGGTGGTGGTGGCAGTCCACCTTCCTCTTCATCCTCTTCATCCAATTCTAAACATTCCTCTTCATCTTCTAGTTCTCATAGAAGCCATTATCAGGATAATCATGGTAAAGGTAATCAATGAGACAATAGTCACCTTGAAGGCCACTAAGATCGAAGGGATGGCCAAAACCATCATCAACATCATTGACATAGTGATGATGATGAACCTTTATTGGCAACTCAAAGCATGCTCAACATTGCAAAGACAATTCAAATTACAACTAAGCATATGAAAGATAGTAGGATCAAGAACTTAGATATGAATAATATTCCAAGATTTGAGGGGGGATACAACTCTGATTCATAGACATATCGACAATCTTTCCATAATGCATGTTCCTTATAGAACATAGAAAATGAATGGTAGAAACTCAAGCTCTTTTCTAGGGTACTCATCAAGGAAGTTGAAATCTAGTACTAGTCCTTAGAACTAGAATCCATTCGCTGATGGAGTACCATGTTAGAGCTATTTAATAACAAATACCAAACATACTCCAAAGTGTCTAATATGAGAAGGCAAATCCAAGGCTGGAAATAGGAAACACAAGAACCCTTGGATGCCACCATGGGTAGATACTATTCACTCTTACATTCATGCCTTGGCCATGATTATTCTTAGAGGGAATAGTTTTGCCACATCATAGATGGGCTCAGAGTAGAAACTAGAAGAACTCTTAGGATGTATGCCCAAGGGAGATTGTCTAAAATAAGAGCTCATTAGATCTAAATGCTGATTAAGTAGGTAGTAAAAGAAGAAGGTGAGCTATGAAAAAAGGAAAGTGGAGAAGAGTATAATAGGGATCCTTCCATCAGAAAATGCGAAGTTCAATTTTGTGATAAGAAGGAATTACCACTTGATGAAGTGATGAATAGGAGAACCTGGCACATCCAAAAATTTATTTCTAATATTTAGCAAAGGTTGATAAATTATGGGACTCTTTGGATCAAAAATTCCAAGCCACTGTGAAGATTGCTAAAGACTCCAAAGAGCAAAATAATGTTCTTAACCATAGGAGGCAAAAAGAAGCTGAAAGGATCTATCAAAGAGGTAAGAGTAAAACTACCAACATAGAGGAATTTGTGGAAACAAACTTTGATGATGAAAGTGATTATGACATTTTTTAATATGAACATCCAAAGGGATGGTGCCCTGTGGTGTCACATTTACAAGAGTTAGATGTGTACACATTGAATCCTTGACTAGCATGTAGGCAAGCACCTAGACAATTGCCTTATCCTCAAGGCAATCTAAGGTAGTTCCACCAACAACAACAAACTTACTATGCAACTAGAGCTCCTTCACAACCTTATGAGCAATACCAACAATGGTACCAACCACAATTGTGAGGAATGCCACTACCAAGGGAGTAGTACCCTTATAGGCAACTAGATGCATAACAAGTACTATGTTTAGTAACTTGTCTCTCTAAGAAGTTCTACAAGTAATACCTCATTTCAACATCATTATTACCCTCCAGAGCACCACTAAACACATTCACCATCTACTTGAGGGGAAAAACCATATCTGTACTACCCTTCGCATCCATCTACACACACACCTTCACCTTCAACCTAGTTACATCTTGCTCCATCCATGTAGGGTGGGATTCCTCCATAGCCACAACAACAAAATGCTACGAGGGTTGTACATTCACAACTGAATTTCCAGTTGAGTGGTTTAGATAATCGATCTAGAAAAAGACCCTTCTTTCGACCTAGCAATCCTTTCTAACCCTCACAAACTAGTATAGCTAATAGTCCTGCATCTCTAATACCCTCATCCTCTACATCAAATACCTTCGAGTGTCCTTGAAACAAAATGTCACCTCAGATTTGCACTATGATGCTAACTCATGCTATTTCTAATTAGAACAAGGATGGCAATCTTTCCATGAAAATATCTAACTTAAGAAGTTCACTCATTTACCTACAGATCGTTGGACATAAGCCATGTAAGGCTCTTCTTGACTTTGGTTTTGGAGTTAATCTCATCTCCCAGGACATGTACAAGGCTTGGAACCTACCACCTCTTAAGAAGAGCAACATTAATCTAGAATTGGCAAGTTAGTTAATTACTATTCCTTTGGGATTAGTAGAGGACATTGTGACCATAGTTTTTGGGTGATATTATCTTGTTAGTTTTCTAGTGATTAAGGTTAAAAACTACTAAAGTGACTTTTCCTTCATTATGGGAAGAGCTTGGTTAAGCACGGTCGATGCACATATGTGCATAAGGGACCTCTCTTTGGAAATCTCCAAAGAAAATGAATTTGGAAAGATAGAAAAGAAGCATATTCCATGCATCACATACATTGATAATGGATGCAATTACATGCAAAATATTTGGTCCATCAAAAGTACATACATTAAAGCATGCAATTAGTGTGCACAAGAATCAATATTCAAAGGTATCTATATCCAGCAGCCACAAAATAGGAGGGCACCCAATGGTTGATAGTTGACTTAGATAGCAACACATTATGCATAGAACCAACTGAGAGCCTAACATATGCTTATGTTAAAGGCATTAATAAACTTGAACAAGTTCATCCCCAACTCTTTGATGAAGATGATGATACCTATTGGGAAGAGTTGGAAATCCTTGATAACTTCAAGCAGGAACCTCTAGAGCTAAAATATTTACCAGTAGACATGAAATATGTAAATTTAATTCATGGTAAACTAGTCATAATTAATGCCAAACTTGCTCCTAAAAAAAATAAAAAATGTTAAAGGTGATTAAAAAATGGCCAATAGCTTTTTCTTGGTCATATTCTAAGCTAACAAGAATTGATTCAAGTATATGCTAACATTGCATTTACACTGATCCAACCATGAAGACTAAATGGTAGCCATAGAGGCAGTTGAACCCCAAATTGAAGTAGATTGTCAAGGCAAGGTTCATCTATCCCATCAGAGATAGTGAGTGGGTTAGCCCACTCATAATTATGCTGAAGAAAGGTGGCAAATGGTAGGTTTGCATCAACTTCAGGCTATTGAATATAGCAATATTTAAGGATCATTTTCCATTGCCATTTGTTGATCAAGTGTTAGACACCATATCCAAGTATTGTTATTATAGCTTGGATGGTTATAGTGGCTATAATCAAAATCCAAATTTCACCAAAAGATCAGGCCAAGAAAACATTCACAAGTCCCTGGGGGACTTTTGCATATTGTAAGATGCCATTTTATCTGTGCAATGCCCCTTTAACATTTCAACACCTAGTCCTTAGTATTTTCCAATAGCAGATTGGGAATGGTGTGGAAGTCTTCATGGATGACATTTCCACCTATGGAGCTATATTTGAGCAATTTTTTGACTACCTTGAGCAAGTACTAAAGAAATGTGTGGAAACAAATTTGTAGCACAACTAGCAAAAGAGCCATCTCATGGTCCAAGAAAGCATTGTACTGGGACATAGAATCACTCAAGTAGGGATTGAGGTGGACTCAAAAAAGATAATAATCATCCAAAGAATAACAAGCTAGCTAGAGATAGTTAAAGATGTTCAGTCATTCCTTAGACACACTGAATACTATTGGCGATTCATAGAGAATTTCTCTAAGATTGCAAAACCATTGGAAGAGCTTACAAAGAAAGATGCACCTTTCATTTGGACCAATGAATCTGAACATGCCTTCCAATAGTTAAAGGAGAAACTCATAGAAACACTAATCCTATGAGTACCAAACTAGTCTAGACCCTTCCACATCATGACAAATGCATGTAACTACACCTTGGGAGTAGTTCTCACATAGATGGATGCTAGGAAACACCCATACTACATCCATTACATGAGTTGAAGCATGTGGGAAAATAATTAAATTACACCATTAAGGAAAAAAAACTAATGGCTGTGGTGTATGCTCTTGAAAAGTTTAGGTACTATTTGCTTGGCTACAAAGTATTTGTGCAGACAAACCACAGTGCAATCTGCTTCCTCATGAACAAGCTAGTCAATTTCCAGACAAACTTCTCTTTACATGAGCACTAAATGGCCATACGCTCATAAAAACAACTTGGTATAATGGCATCCTCACCTATCTTCTTACTTAGAAGATGCCACAAGATCTTGAATTTAGAAAGAGAGAACAATTTCTCCATTAGGCCAAATATTTCATGAAAATTAATGGACACCTTTAAAAGGTGTGCATCAATGACCTAATTCGCTAGTGCATCCCTAATGAAGATCAACTGTGCATTCTCTAGGATGCTCATGAAGGACCTTGTGGAGGCCACTATGCAGGGACATGCACGGCCATAAAAATCCTGATGNGGGGGGGGGGGGGGGGGGGGGGTGCGATAACCACTCAAATGGAAGATCCTCAATAGTGGATTCAACCACTAAAATCTTTTGACATATGGGGAATTGACTTCATGGGTTCCATCACATCCATATTCAATGGAAAGGTGTATATTGTCATAGTAGTTAACTACTACACAAAATGGGCAAAAGTAGTAGTTGTTATTGATTCTACATCATCAACTACTACTAGGTTTATACAACAAAATATTGTAAATAGATTTGGGGTGCCACTTGCACTAATTTCTAACAATGGAACTCATTTCATAGGTGCCGCTTTTAGAAATTTAATGCAATTCTTGGGGGTTGAACATAAATTAACAACAGCCTACCACCCCCAAGCCAATGGCCAAGTAGAGGTAACCAAATAGGAGATCACAAAAATACTAACATAGATGATTAGCAAATATAAGAAATATTGGAGTACAAAACTTAATGATGCCCTCTAGGCCTACTATTCAACATGGAAACTCCCTATTGGTTACTCTTCCTACAAGTTGGTGTACCAAAAACTTTCAATGCTCTCGATTCAATCCAAGATTCGTACACTCTCAATGACCTATGATTTGGATCTTGAACTAAGTCTAGCATAAAAAGAAAGATTGATCAACTTGAATGTGCTAGATGAAAATTAATTAGTGGCCCTATCTTTGAAAAAGGTGCATAAGGAATTCAATAAGAAACATCATGACCTACGACTAAGGCAAGTAAAACTTCAACCAGGAGATAAGGTTCTCTATTGGAACCCTACACATGTACCCTAGAAGGAAAAATTTCAAACGTTATGAGAGAGACCTTATATAATTGATAAAACCTTTTCCTTAGGAGCCATGTTAATCTACAATCCTAAAAGCCCAAATAAAAAGCAGTTGGTCAACATCCAACAAGTAAACCCTTTCCTCAAACCAAGACAAGCCAGTGCAACTACCACCTTAATGGGTGGACAATCACATTTCATTTTTTGGATCTCCTCCTCCTAACTTAGTCATGGGGGAGATGGTTATCCATGCTAACACTCCATATGGCTTCTTAGGTTTTCTACTTTTTGTTTTTCACATTTTTGATTTTTACAAATTATTTATTTTACAAATTTTTGATTTTCAGATTTTTCTAATTTTACACCAACATTAGAACCTTTGATTCTTTCTTGATTATTTCACACTTTCTTGTATATTTTGTTTGTTTCATTTGTGTGATATTTTTTTATTTTTGCTAATAAAATTACTATATTACCACAAGAGATAGTGTCGCTATTGGTATTTACTAAGGATGGTTTATAATTAATGTTGTGATTATCGATGTCTGGTTTCTATTTTTGAATTCTGATGTCTGATGACTATGACATAGTTTATTTTTCATGGAATAAGCAATGAGCCCATGTCATTCACCCATCCAATAAACTCTATGGTTTTCCTTGTTCTAGGAATTTGAGGTTCCTTCCATTAAAGAAACTTTGAATTAATTGGTGACCTTGGTAGTTCCAGAATTAGGAAGGATTTAAAGGTTTGTAAAGGGTGTGAATTCAAGGGGACTCAATACTCTTTGTACTCTTTTACTTTCTTGGGTTCTTGATTGTTTTTTATAAACTTCTTATTCGTTCCATTTCAACCACTAATAGGAAGTCAAATAAAGTCTTTGCATAGTGTGGTTTCCATCAAAAAATTCAAAAAAAAAATAGAAAAAAAGCATGATGGGAATTCAAATCACACCCCTTAGACAAATAAATAGGCTACCAACATTGGTTATGGGACTAGATAGACATGCACCCATGCCTGAAGGTCTCCTCTAACTAAGTCCCTCTCTCACTTCCTACTTCTCTCTTATCTTCTCTTCATGGAATGGTGGTTGTTTTGTGGAATTAATCTTGTATCTTGTGTGGTTGGACTAGTCTTAGAGTGGAAATGCAAAGTCACTAAAAGCAGTTGATTTTGGTCTAGACTAAATATGGATCTTCTTAGTTCATTTTAAACACAAATTCCACAAGGGACTTCTTCTGACCTCAATTCTAAATTCCATTCCACCTCCTCCATCATTCATCCATGTAGCCATAACTCACCTCACTACCATGTTCTATGTTATGCTCTATATCTTGGTCTGATGTGTTTGAATTCTTATATAGGTACTATTTTGGTTGGTCCTTAACTTTTCATAAACATTAGACAACCATGGGGCCCATAGACTCCTTAGTTGAGGTTATGCAAGGGCAATAAGGGCATGAGCATGCTATGGGAAGGACCCATTTGCATAGTGATGAGTGGCGAGGTACCCCTACACTCAACCATAGGAATACAAGCGTTTTCATGTGCGATCCGGTTGAACTCCAAGGACTAAGTGCTTACGCACCTTATGGAACACTTAAGGTTAATTAGTCGTTGTCTTTCCAAGCTCACTTGTATTTGTCACGGTTGTATGGTTAAGTGAATTTGAGGTAGATGATTTTTATATCTTTTATGTTTTATCGCCTATGCTAAGAGGGAAAAGGATGAAGAGACTAAGTAACTAACTTTCACTAACTAAGCTCTAATTATCCTAGCATCAGTATCCATTCGCACTTGTTGTTCACACCCTAAACTAATGCAATNTCGCCTATGCTAAGAGGGAAAAGGATGAAGAGACTAAGTAACTAACTTTCACTAACTAAGCTCTAATTATCCTAGCATCAGTATCCATTCGCACTTGTTGTTCACACCCTAAACTAATGCAATGCTATTGGGATTACCAAATGCTACTTGTTACTGGGATTACCAAGTGTAACGCATGTGCTCGAAGCGGTCATACTGAATGCACTTAACTATGAGAGTTGAGGGTTGAGAGAGATTAAGTCCTAAGAAAGCATTTAAACATTTAATAGTAATTAAAGTCCTATTTAGCTTAGTCCATGCACTATAAGGTTTATCCAAAAGTTCATCTTTATTTCTGTACAAAATTGTGTACTTAGGTACAAAGTTGCTCAAATAAAGATTCGTTCACTTTGGGACTCCTATTGTGGGCACATAGAAATTATTCTAACTATGGAATAGAAAAATGGCAAGAGTTTGGATAGGGTCTAGATCTAGATAGAGAAATAAGGAAGAGCTACCTCTTATTTATAGAACTGGTGATAGGCTGCAATATCACATATGTGATATCACAACTTTTGACGCGATATCACAGCCTATGTAATATCGCATCCCATCATACCTCCATGACTGAATGAAAACTCGTCCTCGAGTTCCTTACAAAATATTGGAAAGGTATGGGATTATTGACTTGAATGGAACTAATGGTGAATGGGATGACATGTGAATAGATCATCATTACAAAACATGAAAAATTTAGTATTCATGATAACAAGAGTGAACACTATATACAATTGACATCTAGCCTTATTTGGCAGCTGAGAGAGAAAGAGAGAAAGAAAGAAGTTTTGCTACTACCAATGCCAAGATTTCACCTTTCATTGTCTATTCATAAGCATGCCATCAATCTCGTTCCTTCCATAACTTCTTCAGCACCAATCCATTCCAAGTGTTCCCTCCAAATCCAATCTATTGTTGTATGATTGCCATCTGCACACACAACACAGTCTTATATTAGTAAGGGTAAATGAATCATAATGCAATTGATACCTTAATTTGGTGTAAGGGCCATTGGCTGGGCTGTGATATGGTTGATACAGATCTAGAGATATAATATTGGTGCCTACCTGAGGTGTAGGGGTTTAGAGAAAATCAAAAAAATTGGACCAGGGCACCCATGACTAATCAAGAACCTCCAATGGCGAGAGAATGTAAAAGGATAAGGAATAAGAAAGATGGAGGAAAAGAGACAATTGTAACACCGATGAAGTGGATGTCAGAGATGGAAATGAACAAAATAGAAATTGATCGCAAAAATGTTTAAGGGAAAGAAATTAACTAATGCACCAAATAGGAATGCCAGTGGGTCCTCCCCAAAGTAGGCTCATGCCCTTAATGCCCTAACAAACCCACATTCGAAGAGTCTGTAGGCTCTAGAAATGTCATTTGGAAGTAAGAGTTAAAGTTTTAACCACAAGAATTTATGAAAAAGAAAACAATGCATCAACCAAAATATACACTAATGATACAATTGGCAATGAGGTGAACAATGGAGGAAGAATGATGGAAAGAAGTGAATGGAATGGAGTCTCAAGAACAAGGTGATGTACAGCCCCTTGTGTATTTAATGATTAATGTAACTTGGTAGGTCTCATTCCAAATCCGGCCTCCAAAAAATTACATCCAGTGACTTTGCATTAATACATTCGGCTAATCCATCCTCCTAAAGTAACAAGAATGCCTTCTCCAAAGAGCCACCACCATTTTGATGAAACAAAAGATGAGAAGGTAGGAAGTGAGAAGGGCCTTAGTTAGAGGGAACATGTTTATTTTAGTTCCATAACCAGTGCTTGTAGCCCAAATGATTATTTCATATAAGGGGTGTGATTTGAATTCTCACTTATTTTCTTCTTCTTTTTTGATGTTTTTCATGAGAACCACACTATGCAAAGACTTATTATTTTTATTTTTATTCACTCAGCTTCCCAATAATTGGGTAATGTCAAAACGGTAAGAAAACTCAAGAAGAAAACACCTAAGCACCCAAGAGAATGGCCAACACAAATGCATCAAGTCCCCTTGAATTTACACCCTTTTCAATACTTGAGTTCTTCCTTAGTTTGAGAAATGCCTAGTCACCAATTTGTTAATAGTTCTTATTAATTTGAAGAAAGGGACTATGTAATTCCAAGCCAAGAGAGACCATAGAAATTTATGGATGCATGGATGATGTGGACTCATTGCCTGCTATATCAAAAGAACCATAACTTAGTATCAACATCATAACTTAAAGGTAAAAACCAAACATTAGCAATAAATGTAGTATAGTTCATACCATCTTTAGAGCACTTATTAAGTGATGAATCAAATAAAGTAATCAAACACACAAAGAAATGAAAAAGTATAAATGATGTTGTAAAAAAAAACAAGAAAAGTTAAAGAAATTGTAAAATAAAAAATTAAAAAGAAACTGAGGGCCTCAAATGATTAGCATAGGTGACCATCTCCCCCATGACTGAATTGAAAGGGAGAGGTCTGAAAGAATGAGTGTTTGTTTGAATTTTTTAGAAGTGGCCAACTTCTCCCAATTGATGTTTTCAGGTTAAGGGTTGAAAGTTGGCAATGCTCATACTCCAGTGTATTTATGCTTTCATTGTGGTTGCCCGTTGTTCCCCTAGTTAGTTCCATGCATGTCAGTGATTTGCTCTCCTTATTAGCTATCAACCACTAGGTGTTTTCTTGTTTCATGGTTGCTACATATAGGCACCTTTATATCTGAGTTTCCTAGGCACAAAGGTTGCATACAAGAAATGCTAAACACTCCTGTACATCATCACCCTTTGTGTCATTGTATGTGATGCATGGAAATCTCTTCTTCTCAATCTTTTCATAAGATTTTTCTTTATATATTTCTAGGGAAAGATCATGGATTCCTAGGCATGCATTTATGGTACTTAGCCATGCCCTCCCCATTATAATTGGAAAATCCCTTTTGTTATTGTTAACTTCTATCATTAGGAAATCAGCTAGGTATGACCAACCGCACACAGTGGTAACAATGTCCTCCACAAGTCCCAAGGGAATAGTGATAGACTGGTTAGCTAACTCTAATTGAATATTGCTCTTCTTTATTGGAGGCAGGTTCTAGGATTTATATATTTCTTATGATATTAAGTTGACATCAGGAACCTGAGTCAAGAAGAGCCTTACGTGGTTCATTCCCAATGACTTGGAGATAGATTAGGGGACTACCAGGGTTAGATAATTTCCTAGGAAGGTGGCCCACCTTTATCTAGTCTATGACAATATGTGTTAACATAACCATATGCATCGAGCCCTATTGTTGATTTGAAGGGAGCTCCAAAGCCTTACTTGATGGAGAAGTGGTAATAGACTCAACCAGTTGTGGTTGTGAGAGCTTGTTTGGACTGTTGGTTGTAAGAAAATGCCTTCTCTTTGTATGGTTGTTAGAACCAATAGTGGGTTGAAGGTTTACAGCTCTCGTAGCATTACGTTGCTATGGTTGAGTGGGGAGTTCCCCTTGCATCATTGGAGCGAGTGGTAGTGGAACTATTGACGTAAGAGATGCAGATGGATTTGGAGGATGGCATGAATGTGGAGTATCTCTTCTAGGAAAGGGAGTCTTAAAATACTCTCAAACTTGGTAATGCCATTGTGGGGTCATGTAACTGATAGAGTCACTTGGAGAAATCGGCTGCTGCACGTAATAGCCATCTGGATTTGGTTGTCGGTAAGGGTATTCTTACCTAGGCTGTGGCATCCCCCATGACTATGGGTATTTCCATTGCTAGTGTTGTTCGATAGGTTGTGGCGGAGTTCAACTTGGATAATATGTTAAGGGTTGGTGGAACTTCCTTGGGTTACCTTGGGGATAAGGTAACCTTTGGGGTGCTTGTTGTTTGTTAAGTTTCAGGTTGAGTGCATACACCCCAGACTCTTGTAGATGTGAGATTATTGGAAAACATCCTTTATGATGGTCATACTAGCATATTTCACATCCTCCATCATCATCTGTATTGGAATCCACAACCTCATCGGTGATAGTCATTTTTCCCTTACCCTTGTTATGTGCATGGTCCGAATCTCTCCTATTTTTCTTATCATGGTCACTACTTCGCTCCTTAGACTCATCTACGATCTTTAAAATGGTTTCAAATATACTATCTAAGGAGTCCCACATTTGATCTACCTTAGTTGAAACTTTAGTTGTTAACCTTTGAAGTGGTAAGGTTTTTCTATTCACCAACTCCTCGAGTGGTGACTCATCCTCTTCCTCACAGAATCTTACTCCCCTTTTTCAAAGGGAAGGATCATAGTTATACTCTTCTACGCTTTTTCTTTTCTATAGCTCTCCTTCTTCCTTAGCTGCTTTCTCCAACAATCTATGAACTTCATAGGACCTATGTTCTGATAATCTTCCTTGGGCATATGTTCCAAGGGTTCTCCTAGTTTCGTGTCTTAGCCCATCTGCGAGGTGGCGTAGTTGATCCCATTGTGCATAACCATGGCTTGAGTAACGATGTAACAATGCATAATATTAGCTCATGGTAGCATCTAAGGGTTCATGATTACCTTTTTTTTATCCTTGGATCTACTTACAGAAGTTGGACACTTGGGAGTACGTTTGATATTTATCGTTAAATATTTTTAGCATCGTACTCCACCTACGAATGGATTTCGGTTGTAACGACCGGTATCAACTTTCCACTTCTTTTATGAGTGTCCTAGGAAATAAATTTAACTTTTTCCACTCATTTTCAATATTTTTCAAGGCACAGGCATCGTGAAATGCCTATAAGTGATTCTACAGATCAGCGTTGTATCCCTCTTCAAACCATGGGATATTATTCATGTCTAGTCTCTTGATCTGGCTATCTTCCTGGTGCCTTGTAGGTATTCTCATAGCCTCCATAATGTCTAACATAATCCAGGTTGCTAGTAGGGGTTCTTCATTGTCATTTCTCTCATGGCTTCTATGATGCCTACGCAGTTCCCTACTTTCCCTTCTACCATGCCTTGACTCTCTAGAATGCCCTCGTCCTCGCTCTCGACTCTCTCATTGAGGGTTCTCATTATGGTTACCTTTATCCTCACAGTTGTGCTCTTTGTGACTGTGTCCTAATGTGGAAGGAGAGGGTGAATGTTGTGATGAAGGTGAAGAAGAAGGGGAACCATCACCATGATGATGTTTCTTACCTTCTCTTTGGTGGCTATGACCTTGATCGTGATGACGATCAAACTTCCCATCTTTGTCATGTGTTTATGTTCATGGGGATCAGAACCAGGATTGTGAATTATGGAGTGTAGGTTCTGATACCCCACCTCCTCACCATCATTAGGAGGAGGAACATCATTTTGTGGAAAACCTATTGAAATAGGTTCACCACCCTTGATTTTGCTTATGACAGGTGAACCGTTATGGAGCCCCTCACCCTTCAACGATGTATGGTAACTCTCCTACCACGAGTCCCTTAAACATTGCACCATGGTGGGATGGTAATCCCTTGTGTTATAATCACATGCAACATATTCAACATATAGCTACATCATGTCTATCTATGCAAGAGCGCGAAGGAGCATGTTAGGGACTGCACGATCTGGGGATAACACTATGTTACCTTACACGTCTCTCCAATGCAGTTGTTCATCCTAATGGAGGACAAAGGTAAAATTGGGTACATAATCATTGTGATGAGTATATACTACCTGATATTGTTGAGGAACTGGCGGGTCTGGGTTACGTGTGTTAGACTGCCGACTGTCTCTTGTGTGATCCCTAGGTGGTGAAGTGCTTTTATGAGAAGAAGAAGACATTGTTTATCTTGTCGATGTGCTACTGACCATTGGTTAAATTTTCTTCTAATTAATCCTAAGGGTTCTTTCTAGATCCCAGTGATATGAATGATATCCT
Organism: Gnetum montanum; assembly: GCA_015680685.1. NCBI lineage: Eukaryota > Viridiplantae > Streptophyta > Gnetopsida > Gnetales > Gnetaceae > Gnetum > Gnetum montanum. Next base: position 29,237 of record MNCI01010592.1, on the reverse strand, counting down.
ATGTTCTGCTTAGCCCACAGACAACTTAGTCCCCGGGAGTAATGGCAATGATGAGTGGCAAGGTACCCCTACACTCAACCATACAAATACGAGCATTTTTACATGCAATCTAGTTGAACTCCAAGGACTTAAGTGCTTATGCACCTTATGGAACACTTAAGATTGATCAGTCGCTATATTCCCAATCTCACTTATAGTTGTCACGGTTGTATGGTTAAGTGAACTTGAGGTACATGATTTTTATATCTTTTATGTTTTATCAGCTATGCTAAGAGGGAAAAGGGTGAAGATACTAAGTAACTAACTTTCACTAACTAAGATCTAATTATCCTAGCATCAATATCCATTCGCACTTGCTGTTCACACCCTAAACTAATGCAACACTACTGGGATTACCAAATGCTATTCGTTACTAGGATTACCAAGCGTAATGCACATGCTCGAAGCGGTTGTATTGAATGTAGTTAACCATGAGAGTTGAGGGTTGAGAGAGATTATGTCCTAAGAAAGAATTTAAATAGTTAATAGTAATTAAATTTCTATTTAGCTTTGTCCATGCACTACAAGGTTTATCCAAAAGTTCATCTTTATTACCGTACACAATTGTGTACTCAGGTACAAAATTGCTCGAATAAAGATCCATTCACTTTGGTACTCCTACTACGGGCACATGGAAATTATTCTAACTCTAGAATGAAAAAATGACAAGATTTTGTCTATGTTCTAGATCTATATGGAGAAACAAGGGAGAGCTGCCTCTTATTTATAGAACTGGCAACAGGCTGCGATATCACGTATGCAATATCACAACTTCCGATGCCATATCGCGTATGTGATATCGCAGCCCATGCAATATCACGTTCCATCACATAGCTCTTGGTTTGGTTAGTTAGGTTTCTTATTTTAGACATTGATACAATCTTATCTTTCACATATTCCATTCTGTATTTTGCTCAGTGCTCCTTAACCTTTTATTCCATTCATCCCTTGAATTGTTTTCTCCATTTTCCAAATTTATGAGCTCCAACACACTCTTCTCATATTTTCATATTGTTCTTGGCCTTTCGAGCTTTCATTTCATCCTAATTTCATTCAAAAAATCCTTGTATTTTGCAAGTTTAACCAAATTCAATGGTCATTTATGGTGGTCAACAACTGTGTTGATGAGGCCTCATCGATGCAACCAATTGCATCAATGAGGCCTCATTGATGCAACCTAAAAATCCTATATATACTATCGTAAACTTTGAAATTTTTATCATTTACCTCATAACACATGAAGAGTTTTTACCATTTTTCAGAGCCCAAAACCTTCCAAAGCCCTTAACTTCCTAATTGTTTATCCAAATCACTCCATTCTTCAATCTTGTAGTTACCAAAGGTAAGCTCTTTAGTGTGGGGGCACAAATCTTAAGGTTTCTGATGAAAATTTTTGAAAATTTTTCTAACTCCCTAAAAGGGTTATTACCCTTAATAATATACAAACATAAATGTTTTTGAGTGTTAACCCTTTTAACAACCTCTAAGATGATTTATTAATAATAACATATAAATAAAATAATGACTGAAGTAACTAAATCAACCATAATCACAAATTAGCCAAGTGTAACTATCTGATCAGTGGTGAGGTATCCCTACACTCAACCATATGAATACGAGCGTTACACGCACGATCCGATCGAACTCCGTAGACTAACTACCTATGCGCCTTATGGAACACCTAAGGTTAATCAATCGTTGTCCTTCTAAGCTTACTTGTATTTGTCACAGTTGCATGGTTAAGTAAGCTTGTGGCATGTGATTTTTATATCTTTTATGTTTTTATCACCTATTCTAAGAGAGGAAAGAGGTGAAGAGACTAAGTAACTAACTTTAACTAACTAAGCCTTAATCATCCCAGCATTAGTATCCGTTCCCACTTTCCGTTTCACACCCTGAACCAATGAAACACTATTGGGATTACCAAACGCTATTCTTTACTTGGATTACAAAGTGTAATACATGTGCTTGAAGCGGTCGTACTGAATGCATTTAACTATGAGAGTTGAGGGTTGAGAGAGATTAAGTCCTTAAGAAAGCATTTAAAAAATTAACAATAATTAAAGTCCTATTTAGCTTAGTCCATGCACAACAAGGTTTATCCAAAATTTCATCTTTATTTCCGTACACAATTGTGTGCTTAGGTACAAAATTGCTCAAATAAAGATTTGTTCACTTTAGGACTCCTACTGTAGGCAAATGAAAATTATTCTAACTCTGGAATGGAAAAATGGCAAGAGTTTGGCTAAGGACTAGATCTAGATAGATAAAAAAGGGAGAGCTGCCTCTTATTTATAGAACTGACGACGGGTTGCGATATCGTGTACACAATATTGTGGCCCATGCGATATTGCATCCCATCATACCCCCATGATTGAATAAAAACTCGTCCTCACGTTCCTTACAAAATATTAGGAAGGTATGGGATTATTGACTTGAATGGAACTAATGGTGAATGGGATGACATGTGAATGGATCATCATTACAGAACATGACAAAACTAGTGTTCATGATGACAAGAATGAACACTTTATACATTTGACATCAAGCCTTATTTGGCAGCTGAGAGAGAAGAGAGAAGAGAGATGAAGTTTGCTGCTACCAATGCCAAGATTTCACATTTCATTGTCCATCCATAAACACACCATCAATCTTGTTCCTTGCATAACTTCTTTAGCACCGATCCATTCCAAGTGTTTCCTCCAGATCCAATCCATTGTTGTATGACTGCCATCTGCACACACAACATAGTCTTATATTAGCAAGGGTAAATGAATCATAATGCAATTGATACCTTGCTTTGATGTAAGGTCCATTGGCTAAGTTGTGGCATGGTTGATATGGGTCTAGAGATATAATATTGGTGACTACCCGAGGTGTAGGGGTTTAGAGAAAATTAAAAAAATTGACCAGCACCCCCATGATTGAGAGTGAACCTCCGATAGCGAGAGAATGGAGAAAAAGAAAAGGAACAAGAAAGGTGGAGAAAAAGAAACAACTGTAACTCTAATGAAATAGATGTTAGAAATGGCAATGAAAAAAATTAAAACTGATCACAAAAATGTTTAAGGGAAAGAAATGAACTGATGCACCAAATAGGAATGCCAGTGGATCCTCCCCAAAGTATGCTCATGCCCTTAATGCCCTAGAAAACCCACATTCAAAAATTTCGTAGGCTCTAGAAATGTCATTTGGAAACAAGAGTAAAAATCTTAACCACAAGAATTTACCAAAAAGAAAACAATGCGTTAACCAAAATATACACTATTGATACAACCGGCAATGAGGTGAACAATGGAGGAAGAATGATGGAAAGAAGAAAATGGAATGGAGTCTCAAGAACAAGGTGATGCATAGTCCCTTGTGTATTTAATGATTAATGTGACTTAGTAGATCCCACTTCAATTATGGCCTTAAACAAACCACATCCAATGACTTCACATTAATGCATCTGACCAATCCATCCACTTGAAGTAACAAGAATGCATCCCTCAAAGAGCCATCACCATTCCGATGAAACCAAGGAGGAAAAAGTAGGAAGCAAGGAAGGGCCTTCATTAGAGGGAACATGTCTTTAGTTCCATAACTAGTTCTTGTAGCCTAGATGATTATTTCTTCTAAGGGGTGTGCTTTGAATTCTCACTCTCTCTCTCTTTTTGTTTTTTGTGAGAACCACACCATGCAAATACTTGTTATTTTTATTTTTATTCAGTCAGTTTCCCGATAATTGGGTAACATTGAAACGATAAGAAAACTCAAGAAGAAAACATCCAAGCACCCAAGAGAATGGCCTGCACCAATGCATCAAGTTCCCTTGAAGTCACACCCTTTTCAATCCTTGAGTCCTTCCTTAGTTTGAGAAATGCCCAATCACTGATTTGTTAATAGTTCTTATTAATTAGAAGAAAGGGACTGTACAGTGCCAAGCCAAGAGAGACCATAGAAATTTATGGATGCACGGATGATGTGGACTCATTGCATGTTATATTAAAAGAACCATACCTTAGTATCAACATTGTAACTTAAAGGTAAAAAAAAAAAACATTAGCAATCAATGGAAAATGGTTCATACCATCTTTGGAGCACTTATTAAGTGACAAACTTAACAAAATGGATAAGACACACACACACACACACAAAGAAATGAAAAAGTATAAATGATGTTGTAAAACAAAAACAAGAAAAGTTATAGAAATTGTAAAACAAAAATGTGTGAAACAAAAACTTAAAAGAACTGAGGGCCTCAAATGATTAGCATAGGTGGCCATCTCCCCCATGACTAAATTGAAAGGGACAGATCTAAAATAATGAGCATTTGTTTGAATTTTTTAGAAGTGTCCAACTTCTCCCAATTAATGTTTTTAGGTTAAGTGGTGTAAGTGATGCTCATGCTCCAATGTATCTATGCTTTCGTTACGGTTGCAAGTCATTCCCTCAGTTAGTTCCATGCATGTTGGTGAATTGCTCTCCTTGTTAGCTACCAACCACTGGGTGTTTTCTTGTTGTGTTGTTGCTACATATAGGCATCTTTGTATATGAGTTTCTTGGGCATACCGATTGCATACAGGAAATGCTGAGCACTCCTATACATCATCACCCTCTATGTCACTGTATGTGATGCATGGAATATCTTCTTCTTAATCTTTCCATAAGAGTTTTCTTTAGATATTTCTAGGGAAAGATCATGGATTCCTAGGCATGCATTTATGGTACTTAGCCATGCCCTCCCCATTCTAATTGGGAAATCCCCTTTGTTATTGTTAACTTCTATCACTAGGAAATCAATTGGGCATGATCAACCACACATAGTGGTAACAATGTCCTCCACAAGTCCCAAGGGAACAATGATGGACTGGTCAGCTAGCTCTAATTGAATGTTTCTCTTCTTGAGTGGAGGTAGGTTCCAGGCTCTACACATTTTTCATGATATTAGGTTGACTCCAAAACTTGAGTCAAGAAGAGCCTTACATGGTTCATTCCCAGTGACTTGGAGGTAGATTAAGGGACTCCCAGGGTTAGAGAGTTTCCTGGGAAGGTGGCCCACCTTTATCCTATCAGTGATGGTATGTGTTAACATAACCGTATGTGTTGAGCTCTATTGTTGATTTGAAGGGAGCTCTGAAGCCTTACTTGATGGAGGAGTGGTCATAGACTCAACCGCTTGTGATTGTTAGAGTTTGTTTGGATTGTTGGTTCTAAAGAAAGGTCTTCTCTTTGTACGGTTGTTAGAACCAGCAGTGGATTGAAGGTTTATAGCTCTCGTAGCATTACGTTGCTGTGGTTGAGTGGGGAGTTCCCCTTGCATCGTTGGAGCGGGTGGTAGTAGAACTATTGGCATAAGAGATGCTGATGGATTTAGAGGATGGTATGCATGTGGGGTGTCTCTCCAAGGATAAGGAGTCCTAAAATACTCCCGAACTTGGTAGTGACATTTTGGGGTTACATGACCCATAGAGTCACTTGGAGAAACCAGCTGCTGCACGTAATAGCCATATGGATTTGGTTGCCAGTAAGGGTATTTTTGTCTTGATGGTGGCATCCCCCATGACTGTGGGTATTGCCACTACTGGTGTTGCTTGATAGGTTGTGGCAGAGTTCCACTTGGATAATATGTTAAGGGTTGGTGGAACTGCCTTGGGTTATCTTGGGGATAAGGTAACCTTCGTGGTGCCTGCCATTTGTTAAGTCTTGGGTTGAGTGCATATATTCCAGACTCTTGTAGATGTGAGATTATTGGGCAACATCCCTTAGGATGGTCATATTGGAAGATCTCACATCCACCATCATTGTCTGTATCCAAATACACAACCTCATCGGTGATAGTCATTTTTCCCTTACCCTTGTTACGTGCATGATCTGAATCTCTCCTCTTGTTCTTATCATGGTCACTACTTCGCTCCTTAGACTCCTATATGATTTTTAAAATGGTTTCAAATCTACTATCTAAGGAGTCCCACATTTGATCTACCTTAGGTGACATTTTAGTTGTTAACTTTTGAATTGGTAAGGTTTTTCTATTCACCAACTTCTCGAGTGGTGACTCATCCTGTTCCTCACAAAATTTTACTCCCCTCTTTCGAAGGCAAGGATCGCGGTTATACTCTTCCACGCTTTCTCTTTTCCATAGCTCCCCTTCTTCTTTAGCTACTTGCTCCAAAAATCTATGAACTTCATGGGACCTAAGTTCAAATAATATCCCTTGGGCATATGTTCCAAGGGTTCTCCTAGTTTCGTGTCTTAGCCCATCTACAAGGTGACATAGTTGATCCCGTTGTGCATAGCCATGGCCTGGGCAACAATGTAGCAATGCATAATATCAGCCCATGGTAGCATCCAAGGATTTGTGATTACCTCGCTTCCATCCTTGAATCTTCTTACACAAGTTGGACACTTTGGAGTATGTTTGATATTTATCGTTGAATTGTTCTAGCATTGTACTCCATCATCTAATAGATTCCGGTTCTAAGGAACAGTACCAACTTTCTGCTTCTTTTATGAGTGTCCTTGGGAATAACTTTAACTTTTTCCACTCATTTTTAATATTTTGCAAGGCACAGGCATCATGAAATTCCTATAAGTGATTTTGTGGATTAGCGTTGTATCCCCCCTCAAATTGAGGGATATTATTCATGTCTACTCTCTTGATCCGGCTATCTTTCTCGTGCCTTGTAGGTATCCTCACAGCCTATGTGATATCTAACATACTTTAGGTGGCAATTAGGGGTTCATCATGGTCATTTCTCTCATGGAATCTATGATGTCTACGTTGTTCCCTACTTTCCCTTCTACTATGCCTTGACTCTCTAGAGTGCCCTCGTCTTCGCTCTTGACTCTCTCATTGAGGGTTCTCATTATGCCCACCCTTATCCTCACGGTTGTGTTCCTTGTGACTGCATCCTGATGTGGAAGGAGAGGGTGAATGATGTGATGAAGGTGAAGAAGAGGGGGAACCATCACCATGACGATGTTTCTTACCTTCTCTTTAGTGGTTATGGCCCCAATCGTGATGATGATCCAAATGCCTGCCCTTGCCATGTGTTTGTGTTCCCTCAGTGAACACTTGGTGTTCATGGGGATCAAAACTAGGACTATGAATTGTGGAGTGTAGGTTCTGATACCCCACATCCTTATCATCATTAGGAGGGGGAACATCATTTTATGGAGAACCTGTTATAACTGGTTCACCATCTCCAATTTCTCTTAGGATGTGCAGGACCCCTTTTCCCTTCAATGATGTATGGTAGCTCTCCTGTTGCGAGTCCCTTAAATGTTGCACCGCTATGGGATGGTAATCCCTTATGCCATAATCACATGCAAAATATTCAACATATAGCTATGTCATGCCTATCTCTGCAAGATCATGAAGGAGCATGTTCAGGATTGCATGATCTGTAGGTAACACTATGTTACCTTGCAAGTCTCACCAACGCAGTTGTTTGTCCTAATGGAGGATAAAGGTAAAATTTGGTACATACTCATCGTGATGAGTATGTACCACCCAATACTATTGAGGAACTGGCGATTCTTGGTTATGTATGTTGTACTGACGACTATCTCGTGTGTGATCCCTAGGTGGTGAAGTGCTTTTATGAGAAGAAGAAGACATCCCTCTCTTGTCGGTGTGCTAATTACCGCTATTTAATTTTCCTTCTGATTAACCCTAAGGGTTCTTTTAAGCTTCCAAACAATGTGGATGATTTCCTATGTTCTACTTAGCACACAAACAACTTAGTCCCCAACAATGGTGCCAATGATGAGTGGTGAGGTACCCCTACACTGAACCATACGAATACGAACGTTACACGCATGATCTGGTCGAACTCTGCAGACTAAGTGCCTACATGCCTTATGGAACACCTAAGGTTAATCAATTTTTGTCCTCCCAAGCTTACTTGTATTTTTCATGGTTGTATGGTTAAGTAAGCTTGAGGCATGTGATTTTTATATCTTTTATGTTTTTATCGCCTATGCTAAGAGAGGAAAGGGGTGAAGAGACTAAGTAACTAACTTTAACTAACTAAGCCTTAATCATCCTAGCATCAGTATCCATTCCCACTTTCCATTTCACACCCTAAACTAATGCAATGCTACTGGGATTACCAAATGCTATTCGTTACTGGGATTACCAAGCGTAACGCACGTGCTTGAAGCAGTCGTACTGAATGCACTTAACTATGAGAGTTGAGGGTTGAGACANCTCTTTGAAAGGAGCCCAATGTGGAATCTGTTTAATAGATCCTAGAAGAAAAAGTGCTAATAGAGCAATCACAGCAAGGGGAAGCACCAAGACCCATGCCAAGGCTTGAAGTCACTTTAACTCAAACATGCCTTGACATCATAAGGTCTTAAGAGGTTCAACGCTTAGTTTTGCAAGAAATGAACTTTGGACCATTTATAAAGAAAGATTTAGCAAAATTCAAAACACAATTGCAAACCTCTCCCATGTGGCCAATCATCACATCTAGTGGGGAATCGTACATGGGAGAGACATATCTCTTCTGAAATAATAGAAGGCTAGGATCCACAATAAAAAATCAAGGATATCTAGGTGTTCTACTTGGCCAATACTATTGCGTAGGCATTGGGGTTACTTGATATTAGGACATAGTTGGTAGATCTATCAACAAAAGATGATCTTGAGGCCAAAAATGAGTGTACTTAGAGGTGTTATGGGGTTGATCGTAACAAGTACGATGCTCTCACACTAGCAAAGTGCATCAACTTCAAACAATGCAGCTTGTCACCTCAATCCAATGGTGAGGCTAGGCAAGGTGATCATCTTTTCCACCCAAGCATGTGCCACTCCAAGTGGGATATTTCCTATAAACCTTCCACAATTGATCTATTTGGAGATCGAAAAACATTTCAAGAATAACAAACGTGGAAGGAAAACCCTACCCTTTCCATGCCTCATCCAGAAACTCTGCAAATGGATAGGAATCATCTACTATGCCAAAAACATAATTAGACATGCTCCTTTAGCTTCATGGTTTGAAATCATGAAAGAAAAGACACCTAGTACAACTAAAGAAGAGGAGTAGCTACCACATCCACTACCTACTCAAGAAACAACATTGGAGGCTTATGCAGCAATTGAGTGCTTGCATGAAATTCAAGAGCAGTTCTTGCATGAGGAAGAGAAATGTGTAGGGATGAGTAGTATAGACCCATCTATGTATTTACTAGCAATGAGTCACCTTAATGAGGTGGCATGAACAATCAACCAAATGGAAAGGGGTGGACCAATCTTCTCTATCTAATGAACATAGTTTCCTATGAGGTTTGATCCTAATGCTTGAGAGGTGATGGTGTCATTATCACAACATCATTTATTCCAAAAAATCTCTAGGAATTTTGCCTCATTCTTAGTGCATTTGGATGAAGGTGAAGGGGCCACTATATTGGTGATGCAACACCAAGGGTAAGAGACTATGAATGAAGTAGTTTTTAACCATGTCATTGAAGCACTTAATGCACTTATGACATTTGTACCAGATGTATATAAACTTCAAGATGTGTAGAAATCTATAGGCATAGTTAGTGGAAAATTGAATGTAGCCCAGCATGAAGAATTACTAGATTGACTGGTGGGGATCAGGCAACAGATTCCGGATATCTTTGATTTTCTAGATCACATCATTGCAACCTAGTCAGAAGCAAGGGGTAAATGCAATATCTTGGAGGGGCAACTCAAAATAGATCAAGCATAAAATCAACTCTTGGCCATGGAAGTTGTTGAATTATGTGCCCATATTGTTGATCCTCCACTCCTGAGCCTGATAATAACTAGAGATGAAGCTTTTCAATAGCTTCAAGAATGACTTAAGAAGGCTAAGAAGGAAGTAGTGATGACCATCTTTAGCCATTTTGTAGTAGAGGCAAAGACATTTTTAGTTCAAAAGGACTTGGCTCAGATGCACCAAGAGAATGAAGCACTAACTATAGAAAATCATCACTTGTGAAATGTTGATGCCCAAAAAGAACAAATGTTGGAATTCATTCATCAACAGTAGGAGCAACTAGCCAAGGCAAATATTGAATTAAGAAAATTGGCCATAGAAAATTAGAATTTGTTAATAGAAGAAGTTCATGCCTTTTGCAAGAGATGTGCTATTGATATTGCAACCTGGAAAAATGATGCTTTGAAGTTTAAAAGAGTTAAAAATCACTATAGAGCCTAGGTTGGCTTGTAGAAAGAGGTAAATGATAAGTAGATCTAGATGGAAAAGGCAAAAATAAATGAAGCTCTCTAGCAACTTCAACAATAAAAATAAGTTTGGTAGCCCATCATTGATGGGATTGATGCCTGCAATAAAGCAAAGATTGGAGTAAAGGAGTTGCAGATAGAAGAGATGACAGAATACATGGAGTTAGCCAATCTTCACTATGTGAACCTAGTAATGTTAACTACTAGGAAACCATAGTTATAGTTAGAAAAATAAATGGCTAGCTTGTATTTGCTATACAAGGTAGAGTTTAAACACCATAAAGACACCAAGTAGAACCTTGAGACTACAAATGTTGAACTGGAAGTTCTCAGAGCATGATCCACAAATCAATGATCAACTACTAAGAACTTAGCCAAAACGATGAATGATTACTAGGAGCTAAGGGATGTAGTTATAGAGTTCGACATTGAATACAAACAATTCGTTCCCTAGTTTATCAATGTAAATAAGCTCTTTCTAGTAATCCTATGTCCCTGGGATGTGCCCATTCCTACCCACATTAGCAAAGTTGTATGGAAAATGCATGATCCTAGAAGTAAAGAGGAGAAAATGAAAGCATTGCTAGATGCTTTATGCCTCCCACTAGAAGTTGCAGCAGTAGTAGGATAGCCACAACTACCTTAATCACCACACATGCATGAAGTTGGTGAAGGTTCCTTAGAATCCTAAGAGTCACCACTACCTAGGATTATTTGATCTTCTCCATCAAACTTCATACCATCAAGGAACGTGCTATCAAATTTTGAAGAATCATGTCATGGTGTTTAATTTTGTGTCATGAACACCATCATTTCTGTAATGTGTTTATCTGTACACTCATGCACTTAATTTTTGTTAGGTTAGTCTATTTTGTTTGTGAAAGGTCAATCAACAGTCCCATACCTTTCCAATTTTGTAAAAGAACTCAAGGATGAGTTTTCATTCAATCATGGGGGTATGATGAGTTGTGGGGCCTCATTGATGCAACCTCATCAACTAGGCCTCATCAATAAGGCCCTGTCAGCACATCGTATCATGCTTCGACAAAGCCCTATTGATGCAGTGTCCACTTTTTGCCTATAAATATGCACCTACCAGCTACATTTATGGCAACAATATTTTAGTAGTAGTGAAGCTCTTGCAGTTTGTTTATTTGAGAGTTAGAATATTTCTCCCGAGTGCTCGTAGCAAGAGTCATTGAGTGTATGGATCTTTATTCGAGCATTATTGTACTTGAGCATGACAATGTGGGTGGCAAATAAAGATGAGCTTTCTAATAAACCTTGTAGCACTATGGATAGATTAAATATTTCATTTATGAATTCAATGTTTTCAATTAATTCATTCATTAAATGTTTTCTAGTAATTAACCTAATGAAATAATTAAGCAAGATAAGCTAGATAGGTTAAACACATAAGTACAACTACGTCAAGCATAACACATAAGCGCTTGGTAATCCTAGTAATGTTATTTCTTGGTGCACCCAATAGTGTAGTGCTTGGTAACCCAATAGTGGATACATGGGTTCAGGATGTGTACAGAAAGTGGCATCAACTACTTATATTAGGACTAGCTAGAGATCAGTAGGTTAGTTACATTGAATTAGCTATTAAATTACCTTGTCTTTCTCTCTATTTAGGCACCAAAACTATAAAACATAAAACTATAAAAATCATATGTCTAAATTACACTTAACCATACCATGTGCCTCACAAGTGTAATTGGGAAGACAACAAATGATCTTAGGGCAAGGTTCATTGCCTAGAAGGCTAGTGCACCAGAAACTATAAAGTCCTTGGAATTTGACTAGATCGCATGTGAACACTTGTGATTTGTATGGTTGGGCATAGGGGCACCTCATCACTCATCACCTAAATACCTTGAGATGGGTACCTATAGAACTAAATAGGTTCTTAATGCAATGTAGGTCTAATAGCAAGGTGTTATCTCCATTGAATCTCTTGTAGGGATAGTTCCTTTATAATTAATCTAGCATATTCTATTAGATCTCTCAAATTACACCTCCATCATTGACAATAATATTGACATTCATGGCCTCCTAAATCACAAATCCTAACAATCATGGATTGATATGTAGCTAATCCTTGATGAAACATGAAAGACTATACTTAAGGGGAGTGAAGTCCATACCAATACATAGAAATACTTCATGTAAAACTTTAAAAATCATGTTTCCCCAAGCCTCATTTATATTTATATAAGATGGAGTGAGCTATCATCAATAATAGAAATCACCTTAACAATAGGGCTTGCATCACAAACTAAGAAGTACATTTGGTCAACCACCAACAACCTTGGTCTAACATCATCCTTACATATTAGACATTAAACCAACGGTTAGTATTTACAAGTTAAAGGATAAACCATAAAAGTAAATTATAAAGTATCAAATGCTTATCAAGATAGTAAGCAAAGTGTCTCATTTAGTACTCAAACCCTTAGAATATAAATTATACCAACATAACAAGATTAATAATTAAGCTAATTAAGACACTAAATCAACTTCAAGATTGCACATATTCAACATTTTGTTATAGCATCAAGGTTAAAATAGGCCTAAACATAGACCCTACCTCATAAAGTACAAAACTTATCTTCCTAAGATTCATGCTGGAATTTTAACTAAATAAATAACCAAATCATAGTAAGAGATGTGATGCATAGGATTGAAATCATTGCTTATATACCTGGTATTGGTCATAATTTACAAGAACATTCTATAGTATTAGTAAGAGGAGGAAGGGTAAAAGTTTTACCTAATGTGAAATATCACATTAACATGAGTGTTATTGTGTCACTACATTGTATGCTCATGTAATCATGTCATCTAGATCTGGCCCAAGACCTAAACTAAAAATAAGAATATAACAGCATTTTGATCCCTAGGTACAACTTCAAAACCTTGATAAGCATGCCAAAATGAACCCATAAGTCAAATTTTCTTCAAAAGTCTTACTTTGCCCACTTTACCTAGCAAGTTGAGCTAATTGCATGATCCTGGGATATAGATGACTCTGACATTAACATCAACATCAACATCTCCCACACTCAGCCATAACTTTTCTCTTCTCTTTCCATGCAAATGACATTGATGTCACCCATCAAGCCTTTGTGTTAGCCATGTGTTAACTGAGTAGCACCTTGGTGCACATTGTATGCATCATGATAGTTATGATAGTCATATGTTAGACAATGCAAATCACATATGCATTCTTTTACCTTTCCCTCTTTGCCAAAAACATTACATCCTTTGTTTACATTGCATGGTTACTACTCTTTCCTCATTAACCATTTACGCTACCATTTTCCTATTACCATACGCTATCCATCATGCCTTATCATGAGTGCCCTTACCCCTATTCCCAATGTATAATGCTTTTCCTTTTTCATCAACTAAAATAGCCACTCATTAGCTACACACCTTATGCATTCCTTGCTAGTGGTGTTGGATACACATCAACCATGCAACACCTCTATGCATAATAAATTGATCATACATAGAATGTGTATGACATGTGTGTGTTCCTACTAATCCTTCCCCTAAACTACCACTATATTACACCACTATGAATCTATGTACCAACTTACACATAGACCACATAGGCTACATACCCTCTCATACCCTCACTAACACCCACAACTAATGCTTTTAAGTGCCATCATTACCATCATCTCATCTTAGCCAAAACCCTTACTAAAAATGTTAAGAGCAAAAAATGAAAAATGTTGGGTGGGAACACTCACCTCAATAGCACTAGTTTTGGCTATGGCTATGCTAATTCTTCCCTGGTGAGTTTTCCACATGCTCTTTAGTGGACACCACCCCTTTCTTCACCACATCCTACTCCTCATCCACATCCTTAATGCATCATTGTGTTCCAACAACAAACTATCCCAAGGTAAAAATAAACTATGAAAATGAGGAAAAGTGTTTAATTTGATGTTATTTTACCTTTTATACCCCATGTCATATGCAATGTGGTGTGATAAATAATGACATTGATACTAGTATCACCATGTTACCTTCTCATGTCATTATGTTACTAGCTTGTGTCACCTATAAAAATGGCTAAAATGAAGCCTTAGAATTAAAATATTTCAAACTTGAATTGACTTGAGAATTTTTTTATCCATTCCCATCTAATTTTAGCATTAAATAACCTTAACATACTATTAAAATAATAATTTTAATTAATATAAATCACCGAAGTTAATTGGATTCACCACTTTTGACTTTTTTAAACTACAAATTTTAATTCCTTTCTTGTGTAATTGTAACCTTACCTTCATATATTGTAGGCCATGGATCCCACCATCATCAATTGATTTCTTGAACCACTCACTCTTGAAGGGTCATAACCACATCAGTAGGTCACTCGAGGAAATTTAATTAATCTACAGTTGCTTAATTGCCTAGAGTCACTAATTTCATCCTTTGAAATAACTAAAGAAGACCTAATACCTTAATCCAACCTATCCTTCTTAGATCAAGAATCCATTTTAATCAATGATTCATTTGTCAAACTAGCAATAATGAATAATGAAAATGAGAAAAAGATCCTACCACTAGGGGCAAACTTGCCTAAAACCCTTAAGGATTTAACCTTAGTCACATTGTAGAAAAACTTCATTAGCTTTGTCATACAATGACATGGCAAGTTTAGATCCAGCTTTAGTACAACGTAACATCATCCTTGATGAGGATTCCAAACTAGTGAAACAAAAAGCTAGAAAAATAAGACTTGATTTAACCTTATTCATTAAGAATAAGATCATCAAGCTTTATAATGTAGGCTTTATATATCTTGCAGATTATTCTAGCTAAGTATGCAACATGGTAATTGTTCCCAAGGAAAATGGGATGTTAGGATATGCATCAATTTTTGTGATCTTTACAAGGTTACACTTTAAANCCAAATATCTTAAAGACATGTGTGTATTAAAAGGTTTTTCCTAATTAATTTGTCATTTCATCTATAATCTCAATCATCAATTCCATCCTGTATCTCATCTCCTAGAAAAATATACTACTTTCAATTAGGACTCAAAGTGTTAAGAGTTCTTTAATATGATCACGCATTCCCTTACCAATCTACTCATCCTTCACTCCCTTTAATTTAATCTTTCTTTTTATCTTTACCTCTCTAAATTGAATTACTCTATCATAGTCATGCTTTTTCATTGACCTAAATATGGTATAGACCTTCTAATCTCTTAAATATTCCATCCACTCTTTTACTTTTAAATGTGATACTCTAATGCAAAAAAAATATTATGTAGGCCTTTTCTTTGCTCTCAAGAAATGGAAACATTATGCATTAGAAGTAAAGGTTCATGTCATATGTCATGGTATTATTTTATAATTAATTGCATATAATGTTTATGATAATAATTTCATGATGAAACACCACAAAATTTTGAGCTTAGTACTTGTCCAACAAGGAACAGGTCCCTAGGACCCACAGACGACCACAGCTACATCGGGTGTCACACTTGGCAATTTCGGAGATCCAATGCTTAATTTTCACTAAGTATGCAGTCCCAGTGTATACGCCCAGCGTATACGCTTAAGTCCACAGCGTATACGCCTCACATGTATGCCCAACAGGTACAATAGATGTAGACGTCCAGCATGAAACATCCAAAGACAACATGAAAACATCACTACAGAGCAAGATTTGGCACAAGGTAGCAACCTTCAGCGTATATGCCCCAGCATATACACCTAGCACATCAGCGTATACGCCCCAGCGTATATGCCCAGCATCCATCAGCGTATACACCCAGCGTATACACCAGTGTCAACAACATCTACACCTAATTTCACATACACCCAGCACCTCCAGCATATACGCCCACAGTCTACGCTCAAGTCCACACCGTATACACCCAGCATATACGCCCAACAAATGTAACATATTGTACACTTGTAAATTTTACACCCTTGCACCTGATCAATGCACCACGTGTCACCCCACCCGAGTCTGCCGTCAAAACCTGTATAAAACCCCAAATTTTGACGAAATCTAGGACCGTTGGCAAAAATTCCGAGAGCACACCAGAGAGCAGAGATGCTGCGAACCAGAGCACAAAACCTCTTACACTGGAGAACCCTGTATGCTGAGCATACAGCCTCTACGTTGTGCTTACAGTGTGAACCAGCCGCGATCATTCCTGCACCCACCGGTGCTTTCATCTACCTTGTGTTCCACTCACAACTGCGTTAGACCAGTGCATTGTACTTTCATTTTGTAATGTCATTGTTACATTTTCTTCCCATAATCATTTACAGTTTGCATTAATCGTTGTATGTATTCTGTTTATGCCTGTTTATTTTTACGCTCTGTTTGCATTCATTACATTGTTTACGCGCTGTTTACGCCCGCTACGCCGTTTACGTATAACCCAGCGTATAGCACTTCGGTGTACGTTCAGGGAAATCCTTGTTTGATCTGTGTGTGGACCACCCAAGGGGCGCTACCTTCGTTCATTCCAGCTCACCCTCAGGCGAAGGTAGGGTCTTCTGTGCATGTCCTACAATCCCACGGTCTTTGTTTCCTACCAGCCGGAGGCCGATGATTTTGGGCGGTACAGAAATTGGCGCTAGAAGGAGGGCATCTGCCTAAAACCTTGCTCACAAATTTCCCAGCGTTTACGCTGCTGAGCGTTTACACTGTCGACCATATGTCGATTCCTGTTGAAACCCTCCCTACATTTACGCTGTGTAATCTAAACCTCATCTGTGAACTGTCCAACTTTCCTATCATCAGGTCACCAACATCCTTAGCCTTCTAGCACTGGGTAGGTGTCAGCCCCCATACATGGTCTTATGACTTTACAGAGACCTGTGTTTTTGGTAAATAGTCACTCAGGCTTGGTCATTGAGACCTCCTATCCTTTGTGAGGAGGCACCCCTTCTCTCAAAGTTATGAGACTATTGATGGCAAAACTTAGTCAAAGATCAATATCATTTAATCAATGAATGCGATACTTTCTAAAGACATGCCTCTCTTATCTATGTTCCTTATAGAATCTTAACATACCTTAGATCACATGGTCCTTTTAAAAAATAATTCTATACCTTATTAGTACTATTATCCCTCCTTCATTTACTTGACATCAATATATTCTAACTACTATGGAATACTTCATGAAGTGAGTAGAAGCTATTCCTTTGAATTCCATCAAATATCACTTCATTTGTTGCTTTATACTTGATCACATCATAACCTACTTCAGTGTACCTCTCTAAATTATAATTGATAATGGATCTTAGTTCAAAATTATAGAGGAAGCTAATTTCTATTCCATGTACCACAGCACCTAATTATTTTTATCACCTTATTATACTCAGTCTAATGGCAAAGTCAAATCAACCAATAAAAACTCTTATTTCTTTTCTTCATACCATGATCAATAAAACCAACACAATTAGCACATGAAACTATCTCACCCCCTATGGGCTTACTATACTACTTTTCGTATAGCTACTATATAGAGGAAGCTAATTTCTATTCCATGTACCACAGCAACCTTACTAGTTGGGCTTCATATCCTATCTCTCCATGTTACTCTTTACAATTAGTATTCAAATTAGGACAACAACAACATGTGATGCTTTGATTCAAACCTTCTCGAAGAATAATAGTAAGCTAGTCTTCAACATATTTATGAATATCAAGTAGGTATTCAATGTTACCAATCTAGACATGTTAGAATTAGAGAGATTCACAAAGGTGACTTAATCCTTCACTATTTTGTGAACTCCAAAGATGCAATGTTCTCATTAAAAACATTAAAAAATGGTACCTACATCCTATTTGATCTAGAAGGATATCAATTCATATGTCATATCAATAAAACCTTTCTAGAGGACTATGACATGTAGNCTTCTAGATCAAATAGGATGTAGGTACCATTTTTTAATGGTTTTAATGAGAACATTGCATCTTTGGAGTTCGCAAAATAGTGAAGGATTAAGTCACCTTTGTGAATCTCTCTAATTCTAACATGTCTAGATTGGTAACATTGAATACCTACTTGATATTCATAAATATGTTGAAGACTAGCTTACTATTATTCTTCGAGAAGGTTTGAATCAAAGCATCACATGTTGTTGTTGTCCTAATTTGAATACTAATTGTAAAGAGTAACATGGAGAGATAGGATATGAAGCCCAACTAGTAAGGTTGCCTTTAAACTATAGGTTAGAAGGTATGAAGTATAACTAGTAGCTATACGAAAAGT
>MNCI01010592.1:0-10298 GCA_015680685.1 Gnetum montanum | reverse complement strand
TTATGAAGCACTACATTTTCATTTTATGTGTATGCTTTCTAGGATCTAGTCATGCCTCACTTTTATGGTATAGCACTCCACCATAGGTGTATTAATAATGTCCTAGACTTTCTCCCCTATCATCCCACTTCATTTAATTCTCTTGCAAGTACCTAGCTTGTATCTTTTCTTGATAGATTCTCCTTTAGTTTTTCATTAGTATTCATTAAGAGGGGTCAATGCTATGCCCATTTTAACTTTTTCTATATAAGTTAAAGTTTTGAATACATTCTATAAATTCTCAACTCAAAGCCACCTTTAGCAGTACAAGTTTGACATCCTACATCATCTACAACATGGTTTCTAGATCTGTGTCTTCAACTCTTTATAGAAGTAATATATCACATCATCTACAACATCATTTTTAATTCTACTTCTATAGCTTCTAGTTTCAACATCTAGGTCATATCTTACATTGCTTTTGAGTTAGCCTTTTTGGTAAAATTACCTTTTGATGTTCAATGTTAACTAATGAGTGGCAAGGTATCTGTACTTCCAACCATATGAATCACAAGTGTTCATGCCTGATCTAATCGAATTCTATTGATGGTACTAGTTGTGCATCTAGATCATTATGTCTTGATTACAATTTGCTATCTTTCCACTTAGACTAGTCGTAGATTTGTCACATATGATTTAGTCCAAAGTGATACATATGATAATTGATGTTATTGCAGCCTTATGTTATTCCTAATGAGAATGAAGAAATCAATTATTTAAACTAATTAGTAATGGAAAGTAAAATCTAAACTAGCCTACGTGTGATGAGTGTCCATTCCCAGCATGTCATACACATCCTGAACCCACATATCCACTACTGGAATTACCAAGCACTATGCTACTAGGTGAACTAAGAAATAATGTTACAGGGGTTACCAAGAAAATACATGTTTATGCTCAAAACTTGTTAGTATCATTTCACCAATTCATTAATATGCATGGAAATGTAAATATTAACTAAGTACATGAAAAGTAAATTGCATGGAAAGTAAATATAATCCAAGTTAAAGTGTTGTAATGAATAAGAATCAATCTTGATCCTATTTTCATTCATGGGATGTGTCTAAGTACATTTTCACTCGAATAAGACTCCATACAACTGACTCAAATCCACTCTATGGGCCCTCACTGATTGTTCTATAAGATTATGAAATAAAATTGCAAGAGTTCATCTACTCTATCGACTAACTTATGAAAAACTAATGCCCAAACCATGCACCCAAGAACTATATTTATAGGTTGACACACATGCCATGATATTGGATATCTGACATTGCTTCTGGGCCCTGATATCAGGTACTTGATATCGAAGCCAGGAAAAACACAATTCATCATCAACTAATTATTTAACATCCAATGTTAATCCTACTTTTGATGTCCAATGTCAATTTTCACAAAAAATCATCTACATGTTAATTATCCTATCCAAAACCTTTTAGAAATTTCTAGAAGATCTTATGAACTCCAATATATGATTCCTTCATATTGTACTAGGAATTTTTGGCTTATAAATAGGAGGATACTACTAAACATAAATGGATTTACTTTTTGATGGTTGGCTTTTTAGAGAATTAGCATATGTTAGTATCTAATTAGTGATTAACATCTCTTCAAATTTTTCTCAACTATTTCTGATACTAAGTATAGTAAGCTTTTCTCTTATTAGCAATTTGGAAAAAAAATTTCAAAGACTGTACCTCTTCATAGAAACTGTTCTCCTGCTAGAGATATCATATCCTCTAATTTCTCTTCCCCTTTCCTCCCACTAAGGTATTTGTATCCCTTTCATGTTGTCCTCCTAATACATGAAGAATCACTTAGAATTAGGTCAACACACTGATCTAATCCATTCCTTTACTTACTTAACTTCTAAATCTACAACTGTTCTTGTCATATTTTCATGAGGTGCACACATTGGAGAAAGAACATGGTAACGCAACTCCTCATCAAACATCTCAAATCCCTAGTACATCTTTTAGAACATTTTTAAGAGGTTCTAATTCTCTATCTTGTAATCTATATTTGCATTTTTTTAGTTTTTCTATTTTTCATTTTATCCAAATTCATTTCAAATCTATTTTCATAATTGATGAGTCATGAATTTGTTGGCTGTGATATCACATCCATGATATCACAGCTATGATATCATAGCCCTATTGTTGTAGTGGCCATGATATCGTAGCGGTCGCGATATCACAACCGTGATATCACGTACGCGATATCGCAGCCTACCGCAATATCGCATACACAATATCATAGCCCATCGCAATGTCTATAAATAAGAGGCAGATTTCCCAGTTTTAGGTACTTAGAGTTAGTCTGTAGTGAAACTCTTGCAGTTTTACCCTTCAAGAGATAGAATATTTTCCAGTGTCTACCTGGAGTGTGGTGATTGTAATTGTATAGCATCCTTTATTCATGTGTGACATACTTGGACACGCACATGACCAAAAATAAATATTGAGATTACTTCACCATTACAAAATTTACTTAGTTTAGATTAATTATTTAATTAATTTTTATTTACCTCTTTCCTAGTTAATCTCTCTCTCCCTTATCTCATGTTAAAACATGGAATGAGTACGACTTGATTACGAGCATTTAAGTGTGACTACTTCGTAACCCAGTAGCGTACCTAGGATCTGTGCTTGGTAATCCTAGTAGTAGTTGTGCACAAAGTCCAAGATGTGTACAAATAATCAAGGAACAGATGCTTATCACACTTAGGCTAGATTAGATTCTCTTATCCTTTCTCCCTTAGCTTAGTTAATATTACTTTTCATTACCTTCAAGAGTAGCATTAGGTTAAAAAACCCATCATACACCTCACTCTGGACTAAACCATACATGATAAATATAATACTAGTCCAAGTGGGAAGATAACAAACTGTGACCTAAGGCTAACTATCTAGGTGCCACAACTAGTCCGTCTACGAAGTTCGACCGAATCGCACGTGAAAATGCTCGTATTCGTATGGTTGAGTGTAGGGATACCTCAACACTCATCATTGACGTCATTACCGGGGATGGTGCTAGTTATCTAAATTAGTTACATCATACAAGGTCGCTATATAGGAATTAATGATATATCTCATAGGAAGAAGAAATAGTTATAAAAGTCATACATAACTTCACACATAACTTCACAACCATGGCTCTCCTACAAGACTCTAACAATGCCATACTTAGTAAGGAAGTTCATTGGAGAACCAACAAACTATATGACGATGAATATTGAAGTACACAACCTAAAGTGGGGGTTTCTCATAAACATGAACAAAAAAAACATCACCACAACGCACAGAAGCATAACTTACCCGATGACGATGAACCCCTATTGGCCACTACAAGTCTAACACAAATCCAAGAGGTCGTTTGAATCTCGTGTAGGCATCGTAAAGAGATCCGTCTACCCAGGCTCGATTTAAACAACTTCCCTACTTTTTCAAGAGGCTATGACTTAGGCCCGTATCAACATTTACAAGCCTTCTACGATGCCTGTACATGGAACAACATTGATAATGGATGGCAAAAACATAAGCTCTTTCCCATGACACTCATTGACCAAGCAGAAGTATGGTATAGATCGTTAAAACCAAATTCAATACGACATTGGTCAATAATGGTAGAAGTCTTTAACAAAAAATATCAAACCTATGCAAGAGTGTCAACCTTGAGGAAAAAATCCAAGGATGGAAACAAGCATAACATGAACCCTTGGACATGGCCTTAGAAAGATATTATGCACTATTAAATAATTGTCCAAGCCATGGGTTTTCTGAGGAAAGGCTAATGTACCATATCATTGATGGGCTACATAATGAAACAAGAGAAACCTTAGGGATATATGCCCAAGGTCAATTATATGAACTACGAACCCATCAGGTCCAAGAGCTTATTAAGCAGGTAGCAAAAGAATAAGGAGAAATGGCTAGATGGGAGAGTGTTGAAAAACATCAACGGGACCAAAGTCTCAGCTTAACAATGGTCCATAACCACAAAAAGGAGAAATCAACCAATCTCAAGGTGGAAGCATCATCTTTTCCAACACAACAAACATTAGAAGAAGCTAAGGCAAAGATCAATAAGATGTTGGAATGGACATATCAAAAGTGTGGAGAATTTATCAACATTATTGAAGATAGAGTTTTGACAACCCAAGAAGCAGGATAAAATAGTAGACAATCAGAAAGAAGGGATAAGGAAAATAGGAGCTCAACTATCAATAATACATATGAATGAAAAATATGCCTGTACGATCACCCCAAGGGCCAATGTCCAATATTGTTACATTTACATGAGCATTGGGGAAATACATTACACCCAGAGTTCGTAGAGAGATACTGTGTTCAATCATAGTGGCAACAATCCTAATCATGGGGGAGACCACCCTTATACTGGAGACACCCTTCATATCATCCGAACCCAAATGCTTATCTTGTTCAACATCATGTTTCTCCAGCTGGGCCAACATACTCTATCTCACCACAGTACCATTCTCCTCAATACTATCAACCCATGCCTCCAGCACAACCACCACCTTGTGCACCTTATACTCCTCCTAAATTTCAACATTCTCATCCTTTCCCTCCTTCCATAGTGCCACCAACTATTCCTAATGTTCCTACACCACAACAACAACCCATGAACATCACTTGTGCTACTACTTCCAACAACAGTGAGAGACCTTAGCAACATCAAAAGAACCCCTTCTTTAAACATGGCCGTAAGAAGGAACAACACAATTCTGAGGCCATTGTATCTTCCAACTCAGCACAAGTCCCACACTATGATGCACCCTTATCTTCAAACCCCATGCCTCATGTAACTTCATCAGGGCCACCAACTCACACTCCAACAACAATACAGCCTAATGAATACAAGAATGAAGAGAGACAACCCAATCCTTTCATACCATCTTCCAGTCACAAACATTATAGTGGGTCAACTCGTTATCTGGGAACTACATCATACAACTTGCCCCACTATGCTCATTATAATCAAGTGTGTGAAACCCGATGAGGTAAACCTGACCAAGCCCAAATATTTCCAACATGCAAGGATCCTCATCTTCAAGTTATTAATCCTTTCCACCCTCAACCGATTAGTTATGGGGGATACCCCCCATTTTAATAACCAGTAGGATTAATAAATATTTTTCATTTTTCTTTAATTTTACAACTTTTTGTTTTTCATTTTTTCATTTTTCAACCTTTTTTTTATCTTTTTATCTTTTTGTGTTTTGTCTTTTTATGTTTTTGTAAGTAATCTTGTCTATGAATAAAACACTCATGTGGATCATTGGTTGAGGTGTGTTCTATGTTATTCAGTCATGAGCGATCAATTATTTGGATAGTGAGCCCATTACACCCACTCATCCATTCTACAAATAAGAGGTTCTGTTCAAGGGTACAGTGATATTCTTGACATTTTTAAAACTTAAAATTAAT
Organism: Gnetum montanum; assembly: GCA_015680685.1. Classification (NCBI taxonomy): domain Eukaryota; kingdom Viridiplantae; phylum Streptophyta; class Gnetopsida; order Gnetales; family Gnetaceae; genus Gnetum; species Gnetum montanum. The sequence goes on along the minus strand of MNCI01010592.1, from coordinate 4,809 downwards.
TTTATGTTCATTGTACCCAGAATGAAGAAGGATGGACCAAGAGGGAATGATTAGGGTGTGACATCAAGGGGACTTGCGGATTCTCTTTGGTGACATCTGTGGGAGTTATCATGCAACGTGGTTGTACTAAGATCCTTGTAGATCTAATGAAAAATGGGAGTAAGAGTAATCAAAAGGATACTCAAAAATCCAATGCTATTCTAGGGGGTCCCACTGGAAAGACATGCACCCATGCCTAAAGATTGGTGGCTTCTCTAGATTCAATATTCAAAAAAGAAAAAAAAAAGAAGAGAAAAAGAAAATGAAAAAGTAAAGTGCCACAAAACAAAAATCACTCCTCCCTTGCACCAAACGCCAAGGATTATACGCCTTGTTGTTATGGTACTTTCATAGTTGCTCATCATGGGATGAAACAATGCGATGTCACTGATTAGAGGAATGGACTTGGTCTTGATCTTGGAATGATGGGTTAATGAAACCTTAACCACGCCTTACATGTAGGATTCATTGTGCCTTAGGTCAGTTACCTCAAGTCCCAATCTCTACGATCCTTTCTCTAGTCCGTCTCCTCTCACTCATGTAATTGGAGCTCATGTCGTATGTAACATAGAATTTTTACCTCATTCCAGTGACAATTACATGTGTGTGTTTTGTTGAATCAGTGCGGATTACATTTAACCCTTCTAGTGCCCACAGACACTTTGAGTGTGGTTACACAAGGGCATATAGGTTGGAACCTGCTTTGGGGAGGATCCACTTGTGTAATCTTTTGTAATCTTCACTTATGAAATAGCTCACACACACCATTTCTCACCCTCAACTTATTTTTCATAACATTCGTTCCTTGCTATTACCCCTCTAAATTTCAACATTCCCATGAATCATCACATAACCTTCTTCTTACCAACCAAGGTTTTATTGATAAAATCCACACCATCATCATTAATTGTGCCTTTTGAATTAATGGAATTACCCTAGAACTCCTTCATAATAGCCCAATGTCCTCAGCTTACAACATTGATTTCAAAGAAATATTAAAAATTTGGTACATTCTCTAAGTGTACTAACTTCAATGAAAATATATATACGTGACCCCCCTATGCTAATCAACATCATTTGTAATTTTTCACGCAGGGAAAGTTTTTCAATTCGTCTCTACAACTCATGATTGCGCGCCCCTTGCTTTCATATCCATAACTCGCTCGCTGGTACTCCAATTTTCATTCCGTTTGAACCTATTGAACCCAGAGTGTTCAACTTAGTCATGGGGGAGGAGCACATGCCGAATAGTGCATATATTTTTTTAAAATGTTTTTGAAATTCATCATAACCCAAAGGACATCTTTAAGGGTAATTAGCTATAAAAGTAAGAATAGAATGTGTCAAAAACAATTTCATCCCCTTAGCTATACCAGAAAATTAAATTTGGAAACTACCTAAGCAAAGAGGACTCAATATTATAATCTTTCAGGGATATGTTCTTCCAATAATTAACATCACACAAAAATAAAGTAAATCTATTAAGGCAATTAGTAAGGTATAACCTAACTTTGGTAACAACCTTACTAACGATTGGTCCCGTGTGATTGCAAATGGCCCCAAAACGTAGACAACAGGAAGGTCTTACTCAAGGTGTGATCAAAAAACCTAGGAGAGGTGAAGGGCAAGTTCCTACTGAAAAACATGTAGAGTAGGAGGAACAATTATTTAGCATCCATCAAGAAGACCTTGTTGTTGTACAATCAAGGCAGTCAGAAGAAGGAGTTGCTACAGTGTCTAAACAAGGACGATATTTAATGCTGACCTAGGATTGTGTTCAAACCATCCACGAAAGGTCCATATTCACTATACTGATCATGGAATTAAACTCTAGACCTTTCACATAATTTTCTCTAGAGGCCGTTAAGGATCACCTCAAAGGATCCCCATTATGGCCTACCCTCTCTGAAAGTTGTGCCTGGTACTTAAGGGAAATGTACCAATTATGGCACAATAAAGAAGAAGGCATCACGGTTAACAATTGTGGTGTGACTATTGATTTCTCTATTCAATCTATTTCAAAAGTATTAAAACTTCCAAATACAGGGCCAAAGGTTTCCTAGAACCAGCTGGACTTTTTCAGAACTGAGCAACTTAATAAACTATTGACAAAGAATAAAAGGTTGGCAGAAGAAAAAGAGAAGGCTGATTAGGATGCCTCTATGGCACAAGCATAAAATTACACTAATGCAAAGTCACTCAAAGCCTTACAAGAGGAGGAACTCTAGGCCATACTTCAACACCATCAAATCCCAAGACCTGGAGCGCAAGAAAAGGGAAAGACCCCCATGGAGGAGCCACTGTCACCAGGAACTACACGAGTTCCATCCAATTTTGTCATCATAGGATTTTCTTTTTTGTTGTGTCTCAATTTTGTTCTAACTCCACACTATGGCATGAACCCATTCTAGTCAATCAATAATCCCATACCTATCCACTATGTAATCAATGACGCTTGTTCTCATTTTAACTCGAGGATGAGTTTTCATTTAGTCGTGGGGGTATGATGAGTCATAAATTTGCTGGTTGTGATATTGTAGCCATGATATCAAAGACCTATTTTTGCAATGTCTGTGATATTGCAACGGCCATGATATCACATGTGCGATATCGGGTAAGCAATATCACGTACGCAATATTGCAGCCTACTACAATATCGCATACACAATATCACAACCCGCTACAATGTCTATAAATAAGAGGAAGCTTTCCCAATTTGAGGCACTTAGATTTATTCCATAGTGAAACTCTAGTAGTTTTACCCTTCCAGAGATAGAATATTTTCCAGTGTCTGCCCGCAATGTCATGATTGTAATTGTACGACATCCTTTATTTGAGTGTGACGTACTTGGACATGCACATGACCAGAAATAAAGATCGAGATTACTTCATCATTGTAGCATTCACTTAGTTTAGATTAATTATTTAATTAATTTTTATTTACTTATTTCCTAGTTAATCTCTCTCTCCGTTATCTCATGTTAAAATGTGGAATGAGTACGACTTGATTACAAGCATTTAAGTGTGACTACTTCGTAACCCAGTAGCGTACCTAGGATCTGTGCTTGGTAATCCCAGTAGTAGTTGTGCATGAAGTCCAAGATGTGTATGGATAATCAAGGAATAGATGCTCATCGTACTTAGGCTAGATTAGATTCTCTTACCCTTTCTCCCTTAGCTTAGTTAATATTACTTTTCATTACCTTCAGGAGTAGCATTAGCTTAGAAAACCCATCATACATCTCACTCTGGACTAAACCATACATGACAAATATAATACTAGTCCAGGTGGGAAGATAGCAAATTGCAACCTAAGGCTAACTGTCTAGGTGCCACAACTAGTCTGTCTATGGAGTTTGATCGAATCGCATGTGAAAATGCTCATATTTGTATGGTTGGGTATAGGGGTACCTTGCCACTGATCAATAATTTTCTTTTTGCATCTATCCTTTCTAGACTTGTTTTGTTTCATGTTCTATTTTCAATCATTTTACTACTAGTTACACACATGATCTTTTATTTTATTCTACATTGCATGCATGACCTATTTTATTTTTCTTTCAGTTATATCTATTTTCTACACATTTTTCCTTTTATTTTTCTTAGCTATTCCATGCATGTTTTCTTTTTTTTCTCATTATCCACTAACATTTGGCTTGGGTTATCAAATTTTTCCAATGACTTACAAGTCCCCTTTCAATTTGAGGGAGATTAATCAAGAGATTGGTTTTCTTAGACCATTTGGTGGCTACAAGATTTCTTATCTCAATTTCATGTTAGGCTATAATAAGTCTCATATTACATCAATCTTTACCATAACATATTTCTAGCCTATGATTTCTCTTCCCTTTTTTCCCTACTAATATATTTGTATCTACTTCATGTTATCCTCTTAACACATGGATATTTGCTCAAAATGAGGTCCATACACCAATTTGATTAACTCCTTTTCTTAGTCAGATTTCAAATCTATAAACGTTCTTGTTAGATCTACATTAAGTGCATACATTAAAGAAGGAATGAGGTAATAGATCTCCTTGTCAAACACCACTGATCCCTAGTACAACTCCTAGAAAACTTTTACCAGGCTCTACTTCTTTGTCTTGTAATTTGAATGTCTTTTTTGATTTTTTAATTTTTGGTTTTATTTAGATTCATTTTAAATATATTTTCAACATTTTTCATCTAGATCTACCCTTTTCAAATCTATTTCATTTTATGTTTCATTTTCAGTAATTTTTATTACTAAACATACACATGATCTTTTATCTTATGTTATGTTGCATATGTGTTCTATTTTATTTACCTCTGGGTTATACACATTTTCCCTTTTATTTTTCTCAACTATGCTAATGCACATTGTCTTTTTTTGCTTCATATATGCTAACTTTTATCAAAATCCTTTGACTTGGGTTATCAAATTTTTCAAATTACTTTCAATTCTCCTTTCAATTTAAGGGAGATTAATCGAGAGATTGGCTTTCCTAGACCATTTGGTGGCCATGAGATCACTTAGCTTAATTTTGTGTTAGGTTGTGACAGGTCTTGTATTATGATAATCTTTATTGTAATAGCTATAATACATAGAGAACCTTTTTACAAACATGTACTTATAACTTTTAACCAACAAAATAAATCACTAGTAAAACTAAATAATAATCTTTTTATTAGAGTTATTAAAGATAGTCTTGGTGAATATGTTATAAATGATAATATGAGTGAAATTCTAGAAATAGACCCTTTTACTCATACATATTCTACATAATATTA
>MNCI01010591.1:279492-300219 GCA_015680685.1 Gnetum montanum | reverse complement strand
ATGCATAAAATTAGGAGAATTTCATGCTAACATTAATACATACTACAAATATTTAAAATATTATAAACATTTTAACATTAATATTACAAATATTTTGTAGGTAGTAACTTATATAATAATATTTAAAAACAATAACTTTTTGAAGTCCTGGGATAATTAAATTAAAAAAAAGGTAAGTTTATAACCAGGGCTTCACACTTAGTGTATATGGGCTTCACATTTAGTGTATATGGTATTGTGATTATTTAAAATTTTATTTGATAAACTACAACTCCGGTTTACCAGCATCGACCCAAAATATCTCCAAACACCTATCTTGATATGGCTTTGTGTCTTTGTTGCCACATTCACCGGACTGGTATGCAATACCGAATGCATCGGCGTTGAACATGGCTACTGTTTTGGAAGGTAGGTTGCAGGAGGAGTGAATGACATACCACCTAAAAATTTGAAATGAATCCTTTGGAAGAAAAAAGCCCTGTTTGGCGAGGAAGTAACCTGCACAAATTATTGGAAATTACAGGGATGAGCTATAAATGTGCCTGTCATTGGAACTAATTTCTTTGCAACCTTTGCTTTCTACTCACGGATTTTTGCAGTGCAACCATAGCCATACCTTTACGCGTGGGACAGAGGTGATTATTTTTTGCAAATTCACACAGAATAATAAAGATCAGAATGTTGAAACGTAGGCTCAGATTCGAGGGTTTCAGCATGAACAAGCCAGATCTTCTGGGCGATTTTATCATTCCGGGGTTTGAATCCATTGAATCGTAGACCAGAGCCTCCCAGCGACCACTTTGAAGGTCACGCCCATCGAGTACACCGGGAATATCAACGACGTTGGCGGCGATGAAGAAATAGACCCACTGGCTGCATTCACGGCAGGGAGAGAAAAAAACAAATGAATGCCTTGAAATGTTGGACAGGAGGTTTATGCTACCACCAAGACCATCAACGCCGTTCAGAGCCATTTAGGGCCATTGCAAGAACGACTGGTAATAATCCAGTTATGCCTGATATTTGCAGATTGAAAAGAACACTTCTATTATTGCGCCTTGACTGTTTTGGAAAATGACACTTTCCGGCACAGTATTTTTTTTTTTGCAAGACTGGGCCAAAAACGTGAACTAAAAAAAATGATTAACAAGGAATTTATTATTTTTTTTTTAATTTCCAATTCCAGTTTCCTTCTTTTATTCTTTGGCAATGCCCAAATAATCAATTCCTGAACATATCTTTGGCAATGAAAAATTCCTTGCTTGTCAATTCATTCATCATTGGCACATTATCTCTTGCAATCTTTATTCCTTGTTTTTCATATGTGCTTCATTTTTTTTTCACCAATAATATTATGTTCTCCCTTAGATCTCATACCAATGATATGAAATAGCACACTTACACTCTCCCATCCTTACAATAATATTTACAATGAGTCTTACTGTTCCATGAAATGGCCAAATGTGCCAACACTTACCTTAAGTTCTTGAGAAATTTTAGGTTGTTGCATGTTTAGCTCAAGCCTGTTTCAAATTGTTCTTGTTCTCAGGGGTTTGCTTACTTTTTTTTTATTAGTCATTTGTTGTTATGCTATGTTTTCAATAAAAAGACATTTATTATCATGCATTTTCTATGATTTTGCAAATTTCTATTATTTAAAAGGAATAAACCCTCAATCACATGAAAAGTGATTACCTAGTAATATAGTTTGGATTTGAGCCTTTGTAAGATTCACCTATTGTGGCTACTATTTTTGGGTTGCCAAATGTGCCATAGATTTAGTGCTATAGTAGTTAAAGTTTTTTAGAAGAAAAATTAAGGTCTAAGAAAAGCTACCTGTGATAGCTACATTCTATAGTTACAAAGATTGCATTGGTTGTTAAGGTTTAGTGACTATCTTTGTGCATCATTCTTGGAAAGGTTCCATCCTTGTATGTTTTATTTTCTATAAAATGTAAATTATAAAGGCACCATTGACCTATTGAATAATTGGAGTGCTTATTTTAATGAATGAAATGTTGACATACACAAAATTTTATTGTTGAGGATCATTGAACTTAGAATGGGGATTGGATGAATAAGTTCCCCAAATAAAAAATTGTTGACAGAAAGCACAGACCAATTTTAATGTGGTTTCCAAACATAAGTAGTCCACACTCAAAGGGTATTTTGCAAGAAAAACTCCAAAATTTGTTCCTTTCAAAATGTGGTTTGAAGGGTACCACACCCTATACAACCTCTAAGCTTTAATTTGGGGTGACTTGATGCTATGAATCCACTTAACCTTGTAAGGTTCCAACAAGATTAGAATGTGGTTTTAAGGATCCCACTATCTTTACAACTTAAGCTCCACTCTAGAGTGTTGTGGTGCTACACCAAATCTCAATCCTATAGGATCTCGACAAGCTTAAGTAATATTCCTTCTCACAAGAAGAACATGAACCCTATAGGATAATAAAAGAGAGCTACAATCACAAGGAATGAATGCAACTAAGTTTGCTGATTATTGTATTTTCATACATAGCTCACTTTGACTAATTACAATAGACAAATGATTTTACAATGAGGAACACCAATGATTTCCAAATGATTACAATTGATAGTACACAATACTTACTCTTATTCCAATAAGAGTGAAGTCTTCCTATAGCTAACATGTTTCTAAAATCACTTTGGAATTCATGAAATTGCTATCTAATAGTTACTAGAGACTTCTTCTTTGAGATTAAGACATCTTTCTACATTTGATCTTCATTCTTGGAAGATGTCTTTATTTGGTGAAAGAAACCTTTCTAAAACTAGCCTGCATTTTGTGAAGATGTCTTTATTTGGGGAAAGATGTCTTTGCCTAATGAAAGATTCTACTATTTTTCAAATACATATTTGCCTATGTTGCCTTCAACTCTACCAAGATGTCTACGATTTCTTGGATATGTGTTTCTTCATCTTTATTTGTCCTTTGAAATCTTTGTTCCTTATCTATGTTCATCAAACTTTTGCAAACCTTCTTTTCTTGATCCAAGTTCTTATCCTACAAACACAACAATCAAAAAACCATCCTTATGCTTCATTTTTCTTAACATTTTGACATACCAAAAGATAAAAAATATCCCCCATTTAGGTAATGTACAAAACTTAAGAAAATGGATTAGTATTTATCATAATATCATAATACATAAGCTGGACATGACCAAAAAGGATGATGCATATGAACCTGTATCTTGAAGATATATCATTTTAGAACAAAAACATATAGTTATGAAGAGTCATTGCATAATGAGAATAACCATCATCACATAATGAGCATAACCATTACCACATAAATCTCTTCCCCTATATGGACAACACCCAAAAGAATCTAAACACCTGCAAAAATGTTACATGATATAAATGTACATGAAGTAAAATCATTTTGCAAGAGAACCTATTGAAGAGTACACATATTATTAATTTCATAGGATTGATGAAGTAAAATTAGTTTTTATTAAGAGTGGTCCTTCATCTATTCACAACAAGAAGCATAGTTGATCCAAGCCTTACAGTAACCTATCTACCATGATTCTAGAATCATCCAACGTTCTTTTAAAAAGATCAATAATCCAATAGAAAGTTCATGGCAAGAGATTTTAAAACATGCATATTCAACTTTTAAGACAAAGCAACACATCTAATCATGTTGAACATATCAAAGATCAACAAGGAACAAATCAACTTTTTATCCAAAAGAAGATTCATAAACTAATATATGATAATCATGTTAAAGGCAAGAAAAATAGCATCTCATATCTTACCGAAAGAGATCATGGACAACATGTTCTAGTACAACTCAATTCATATTTGTAATAAGGGCTTTAGGTACTTAAAAAGATAAATTCTCAATGTACAAAAGATCAAACAATAAATAGAGCTTACAAGTAAGTTTATATAACATATAAACATCAAGAGCTTTCACCATAAAATTTCATCTTTAGATAAGGAGTTAGTAAATGTCATTTTTTTAACAACATTAATAGATGAATATGCTCTTCCTTGCTCATTTTTAGCTAAGGGTGAGTTGACATATGAATTTTTGCTACTTGAGTGTCTTTTGGTAAAAGCCTTAAGAGACTCCCCCTACATTGGTGGCCTCTTGGATTAGGTATAGGCTTCCTCTACATATGTGTAGATTATAGTGTTTCCTTTGGGCCCCTTTTTAGATCAACCTATTCTTTTCTCATCAAAGTACCATTTCTAAAAATCAATATTAAGATCAAGTGTAGACACTAAGGTCTTCCATTAGTGAATCCTTTTAACAAAAAAGGATGAAAATATTTTTAATTTTTATTGCAAGAAATTTACTCATAGATAATTAACAAGAAATCTCTTTTTAAGAGAATCCAATACAATCTACAACTTTCGTAATGCATCTATTTGCTGAAATGTTCATTAAAATCCATATGAGATGACTTAGAAGAAATAGTAGATGCCTTGCCCAAGAGCATAGATTTCATAGTAGACATCTACTTATAAGGAGAGACATCTTCTATCAAAATGAGACATCTCAAATGTAGGTGAGACATCTAACTATTAGAGTAGATGTCTATCTTGCCAAGGTTGAAAATAAAGATGCTCGTTTTGAGATCAAGAACCTCTTAACACTTTCAAACAGGTCACCATATCCCTTGACAAGTTCTAGACTTATCAAAACAAATCTAAAACATTCCAAAACATGGCATAACACCTTGAAATCATAAAAAAATCAACATAAGAAAATATACATAAACACCATACATTTATTGGGAAATACACTAGAGCTAGGAGATGTCCCCAAAAATCTGGAGTGCCATACCAAGATCAAGTTTGAAAGAAAGACCTCTCATAAAGATAGCAAATAATTCATATGGTTAAAGACTTCCCTTTGCAAAGTGGCTATCTTCAAAACCAAAGTTTAAGATTTCATAAGGAAGCAACAATGCCATAGCTTAAGTAAGAGTTGAAGCACAAGACATATATGTTTAAAAAGTAATAATTGTTCAACAAAGGGCTTTTGGATCATGAATTTTAAACCACTTGAAACCAATACATTCTAAATAATATTCCAAAAGATTATTTATCAATAAAAACTTTAAAAAATAGCATAAACAATCAACATATTATAGTTCAACAATCTTGCAAGATTAAGTTGGAATTTCTTTTGGATTTCCAATAGCTTCCATTCAATCATAAACTAATCTACTCTAATCAAGTCAAGGTATAATTATTATAACTATACTTACCATTACTTTCCTTGCTTGCCTATGGAGTTCAAAATGCCTAGCAATCTTGAGAATGAGATTCCCCTCTTGAGGCTTCTCATATAACAGAACCTTCATTAATTTCTAAGGCTTGGCTTCCTTTCACAAATTTTTTGGAGAGAGTCATCTAATTCTTATCTTCTTTCCTTTTGATTATCCAAACTTTCTTGAATTTCCTATGATCTATTTGTCTATCCTTTTCCTCATCCAAAAAATATTTTATAGGCACATTTGGATAAGGTCAAGTAGTTGTATTATATGACTAGGTGCTCATGTGATAATATTTTAGATTGTAATTTCATTGCTCATGTCCAAACCTATTATAGTAATAATATCTAATTTTCATATTTTAGTAAAAATGATTAAAATGATTAAACCTTTGAGGTGCTTTTGGTTGGATTGGAGTTGCTTTTGATTGGGATGTAGTGCCTAGTGTTACTTTAATCCTTAGAAAGTCCTTTTTTTGGGATGAAGGCTATGTAGTTTGTTTTTCTTTGGAATAGAATCCTAGTGCACTTTTATCTTATGGACTTCTTCCTTGTCCAAGAACCATTTGAAGGAACTCCTTTTCTTTAATCATTCTTTCATTCACAGGCTTTACACCTACAAGCTCTTCTTTCATCTACTCACATAACTTGGTTAGTTCTTTATTCTCATACCTGAGGTCTAAAATTTCCTTAGTGAGATCTAAAATTATTGTATGAAATAAAAAAATTTATTGGTCCTTTATTTTTACTTGCTTGTTCAACTTTGTGCAAAGATTTTAAAAATTTAAAAGTTCATTACACAATAAATTAAACCTTTCATCCTCATGAAGTTCATCATCTTAGGTATCAATATCATCATCTATGGAAATCATAAAAATGAGAAGTGAATCCTTTCCATCATCCTTCATCCTTTCTTCACTTTTCTCTACATCATCTCAACTTGAATAGTAGTTGGTCTTTCTCATCTCCTCATCATTTTTTTCCTTTTGCTGTAACCTACCACTACTAGGACATTTGGAGAGCACATGATCCCTTCTGCCACACACCAAGAATTATATTAAAGATGAGTCAAAATTAGAACTTAAAATTTTTTTACCTCTTTCCTTACATTTTAATTTATTGGGTTTTTATTGATTGAAGCTCTCACTCATCTACTCAAGCACATTAGTTAGTTTTTGAATCTCAGCCTTAAGGTTTGATTTTTCATTCTTGAGATAAAATCATTCATCATTAAGAACTTTAATTTTTATTTCCATGGCATGTAAAGCATATTTTATCTCAATTTTCCAATTTTGAAAAGAAATAACTTCATGGAAAAATATCCAATATCTTTCTTCAAAGGAAACATCATTCAGAAAATCAAGAGTTTTGTCAACTTTACAAGCAGTCTTATTTATTTCTAAATGTAAAGAGGGAAATGAGAGACTTACCTTTATAGAAAATTTGATATATGAATTGAGCACACAAATTTATTAAGCACATTAGTCTCTTTATCTAGATGTGTCTAATGTTGATTATTCCTTCCATGTTCACTCTTGAAGATTGATGTAGAATGCAAGAGTACTAGGCTCTAATATCACTTAAGGATCATTGAACTTTGAAGGAGGGGGAATGTATAAGTTCCCCAAATAAACAATAATTGATACAAAGCATACACCAATTTTAATGTGGTTCCCCAACTTGGATAGTCCACACTCAGAGGGTAGTTTGCAAGCATACCTCAAGACTTTATTCCTTCCAAAATATGATTTGAAGGATACTGCATCCTGTACAAGATCTAAGCTCTACTTCAGAGTGATTTGATGCCATGAATCTAATCAACCCTTAAGGTCTTGACAAGCTTATAATGTAGTTTTAAGGATCCCACTACCTGTACAACTTAACCTCTACTTTGGAGTGTTGTGGTGCTACAACAACACTCAATCCCATAGGATCCCAACAAGCTCAAGCAAGATGCCTTCCCACAAGAAGCACATCAACCTCTCAGGGAAATAAAAGAAAACTACAATCATAAGGAATGAATGAAACTAAATTTTTTGATCCATGTACTTTAAGGCACAACTTACTTTGACCAATTACAACAAATAAAATATTGTACAATTAGGAACAATAATGATTACAATGATTGTCAAATGATTACAATTGATAGTACAGAATGCTTGCTTTTTCCAAATGAAAGTGAAGTCTTGTTATAGCCAATATGTTTCCAAAATCACTTCAGAATTTGTGCAACAACTATCTAATAGTAACTAGAGATGTCTTCTTCAAGACTAAGACATCTTTCTACATTTGGTCTCCATTTTTGAAATATGTCTTTGTCTAATGAAAGATGTATTTCTGAAACTGGCCTATATTCTATGAAGACATATTTCTTTTGGAAAAGATGCCTTCACCTAATAAAAGATGTATGCTATTTTTCAAAGATTTCTTTGCTTGTGCTACCTTAATTCTACCAAGACATCTACTATTTCTTAAATATGTCTTTCTTCATCATTATTTGTCCTTTGAAATATTTGTTCCTTGTCCATGTTCATCAAACTTCTGCAAACCTTCTTTTCTTGATCCAACTTCTTATCATGCAAACATAACAATCACACAACCATCCTTGTACTTCATTTTCCTTAATGTTTTGACATACCAAAAGGTCAACAATATTTTAGTAACAAAATTAAGCACAAAAATTAGAAGATGATTAATAGTTAGAGATTTATTCTATTTTACTAAAACATAGTCTCATAACACTACAGAATTCAAATTTGAAATTATTGTTAGAACAATTTGATGTTGTTGAAAATTTTCATACTCTAAATTAGTTAAATTAGATAATATTAATAAATGATTTAGGAGTATTCTTTTCTCTTAGTTTATAAATTTTTGAATTAAGAACATTGATAACAATTTTAACACTTTTCTTAGGTGGGAAATCATTTAGATATGTGTTTTGAAACTAAATTATATAGAGTCTATTGAAATAACAATATGCACTATTGAAAAATTTCAATAGTTTGAAAAATAACATGTGGATACTATTGAATGAGTTTCTCTAACATTAATGTTTTCTATTTCAGGTGATCATATTTTGCTAAAATAAAAGTAAGCTAGAATTTATACCTAATCAATCCTCATTTAGAAAGATATGAGTTGCTTTTCAAAATTATAATACCATTACTTGAAAAATTGGAATCAAGATCACATAGCACAAAAGACATAAGAAAACATACATTCATTGCTGCTATTACAATTGCTATAAAAACAATATTTTATGTTGTAGGAAAATTTATTTGACTTTTAATTACACAAAATTAGAACCATTGTGGCCAACAAAAATTGAATATTTTGTTTTATAGAGTTATTATTTAAATCATTTCAAAATTTCCAAATCTTGAATGAAGATGGAAAAAACAAAGATACCTTCATTTGATGTCAACAATTATGAAGTATGAAAAAGGAAAATAAAATTTTTACTAAAATCTCAAGGAGTTTGGGAATAGACATGAAGTGATTTTGAAAATATATCAATTATTACTGATAAAGCTAGCAAGGAATATACTATAAATGCTAACCAAAAGGAGGAGGATAATAACATAATGACTATTATTCATTCAAGAATGATTGATGATGAATTTAGAAAAATATTTAATTATTCTTCATCTTTAAAATTATGGAAATGAGTAGATGAAAAATATAGGAGTCATGAAAAAATGAGAATAATAAAACTTCAAACCCTTAGGACACAATATGAGACCCTAAGGATGAAAGAAGAAGAGTGACTTTAGACATATATTCTAAGGATCAAGGATATAGTTTTGACTATGAAAAATCTAAGAGACGATGTAGAAGAGAAATATGTGATCCTAAAAATTCTATAAAACTTAACAATAGCATTCAAAACATTAACCATGTTCATTAGTAAATTATTTGACTTTTAATAAATTGTGTTTTTCAATCTTCTGATATTGGGGTGGCCACAATATCGTGGCCCAAGATGTGATATCATACATTCGATATCATAGGGTTACTCTTGGGTCTATAAATATAGCACCTAGGCACACAATTGGGAGTAAGTTTTTGGTAGTCAAGTAGCGATACTCTTACTATTTGTCCATTTGAAAGTTAGAATATTTTCCAAGTGCCCATAGTAGAAGGTCTAAGAGTGAACAGATCTTTATTCAAGCATTGATGTACCATTGTGTTGGCAATAAAGATGAACTCTTTGATTCATTCCTTGTAGCACTCGAGACTTTCTTTCTTATGCATTTATATTTTATGAAATTTATGTAAATATTATTTATATAGCAATTAATTTTGATTAATCAAGAAAATCATTAAAATACACAAGCATGACCTATTTAAACATACATGTGACTATTGGTAGCTCAAAAATGATTAGTGTTTGACAACCCAGCAATGTTCACATAAAGTTTAATATGTGTCCAGGAAGTGGGAATGGTTACTTGTGTTAGGCTAGATTAGACCATAGTTTACTTAGTAATTAATCACTCTTACTTTCATCTTTGGTCTAGACAAGTAATTGCATAAAAACACAAAATAACAAAAATCTTACGCCTCAGTGACACTTAACCATACAATTGCATTCCACAAGTGGGACTGGGAAGATAATGAATGGACAACATACATGCACTATTTAGCTCTGGCATACTTAGTAATTATAGTCTACTAAATTTAACTGGATTTCATGTGAACATCTATGATTCATATGGTTGGGCTTAGGGGTACCTTGCCACTCATCATTTGTGTTGTTGCCAGGGACTATAGTTCTTTGTGTACTATCTAAACCTAGTGAAACTTAGTAACCTCATTATTCAAACCCTAAGAGTTAAATCCAATGAAAAAAAAAGTTATTATCATTAAACTAAATCTCAACTACACACTGTTTATTAACACAAAATGTCTTCTTCTCATAGGAGCCCATCTCTACCTAGGGTAGTTTAGGTGCCTCAACAAACCTGAGTGGTATATGCTCATCCCAATGAGTATGTACTAGAATTCACCTTCATCTTGCATCAAGATGAATTGATGTGGTGGCACAATATGAAAGTCAATATTGTGTTTCCACCTGATCAATCTATTCCAGCAATGCTATCCCTAATGCTCACAAGACATAGGATTCAACATATTCATGGAGAATATGAGATGTGAGATCCCAAATCAAGGGATTATTATCTCACTAAAGCACAAAGATTAAGGGATCATCAAATGGAGCACCAACATGAGCTTGTGAAGGGTAAGGGGTCAAATATCTTTCCACCTCTACTTGGCCCAATTGATGAAGGTGACCACTTCTTTAGTGATTCTCATCTCTTTAAATTTTCTCAAGGAGCCCTCAACAAAAATGTGCAATCTACAATCCATAATCCAAGTTCTCCTCAAAATATATCCAATGACAAAAATGGATTTGGAGAAGTAAGTAAAGAAAAGGGGGACAAAGGAAATCATGATTGCAATCATGATCATGAGCATCGAAGAAAGGGTGATAGGTGTCAACATGAAGCAAGTTCCCCTTCTTCTTCCCCTTCATCATTGCCATATTCTTCTTCATTTGATTCAGATCATGGTTGTAGAATAAATAACTATGATGGAGGTGATCGACGATACCAGAACAATAGAAGGGACCATAGAGATAGTCATGACCGAGGACTTGGGCAATTTAGAAAGGTCCACCATCATGAAAGAGGGGCTAGTAGAGAACATCATAGGCACCACCATCATGGCCTTGATGAACTTCTACTTAATACTTGGGGCATGTTGAATATTGTAGAGGTTGTGAGGACTCCAACAAGGCATGTGAAGGATAAAAAAATAAAGAGGTTGGATATGAACAACATCCCTCAGTTCAAGGGAGGATATGATGCTGATCCACAAAATTATCTCCAAGACTTCCAAGATGCATGTGCCTTGTAGAATATTAAGAATGAATGGTAAAAGCTGAAATTATTTCCAAGGACACTCATAAAGGAAGCAGAAAATTGGTATCAATTCTTGGAACTAGAATCAATCAGGTGGTGGAGTACAATGTTGGAATTATTCAATGAAAAATATCAAATGTAATCCCAAGTATTAAATCTAAGAAAAAACATTCAAGGATAGAAACAAGGGAATCATGAGCCCTTGGATGCTGTTATTAGCTAATACTACTCTCTGTTGCATAGGTGTCCCAGCCTGGATACTCTTAGCTTGATTAACTTTGCCATATTATAGAATGGTTGTGGTCTAAAACCAGGAAAACCCTCAGCATCTATGCCTAAGGGAGATTGATGGAGTTGATCATCCATCAAATTTAAAAATTAATTAAGTAGGTAGCCAAGGAGGAGGGAGAACTAAGAAAATGTGAAAGTGTAGAAGAATACAATAGGGATCCTTCTATTTGAAAAAAGGGGTTTCAATTTTGTGATAGTGAAGATGAATTTTCTAGAGATGAGAGGGTTAATTAGAAAACCTTGCCATTTTATAATTTTCAATAAAAAATTACAGCTAAGGTTGATCAATTATGGGACACCATGGTCAATAAGTTTCAAGCTATCTTAAAAATTGCTGAAGAGTCCAAGGAGCAAAGTGGTGAGTGTGAATGCCGAAGATGTAAGGAGCTTGAACATGCCATATCTAAGGGTAAAGAAAAAATGGCTATGATAGAAATGGCTACAGATAATGACTCAGTTGATGATTTCAGATGTGATGTCTACCAATATGAACATCCTAAGGGATGTTGTCCAATTGTATCACACTTGTAGAAATCTGGGGTGTATGCTTTACATCCATGACTTGCATAGAGGAAAATGCCCAAAAGATTGTCTTATCCACAAGGTAATCCTTAGTAGTTCCACCAACCATAGTAATATTATCCAATTGGAACTCCTCCACAATCCTATGAATTTTACCAGTAGTGGCAGCAACCATAATCATGGACATTGCCACCTTGAAGATAGCAATACTGTTACTAGTAACTAGATCCCTACGGTTACTATGTTTAGCAACCTTCATCTCCAAGGGACTCCTCAAGTCATGTTGCTACTTACCAACCTCACCACTACCCTCTTGAAGCATACTAATTACCTTATCCAAGGAGGGTTGCCACCTACTATCCTCATGCACCTTCTATTCCTACACCTACTCCTCCACCTCCACATAGCTACCACCTGATCTGTCCATGCAGGGAGAATTGCTTGCACAACCATAGCAAAGAAATGCTATGAAGATAGTTAATATGTAATCAGTTAACTCATTAAGTAGGTTGAAACCACAAACAAAGAAAAGACTCTTCTTTTGAGCTTGTAGTCCACCAAAGTCCTTGAACACATCGGTGGTTGGTAAGCCTACTCCTCCAACTTCCTCTATTTTCTCTTTATCCGAGTTCCCTTCAAACTAAAATCCTTATTGAATCCATATTGTAATACTAACACATGTTGTATCTGATTGGATTCAAGTTGGTAACCTGCCTAGAAAATTAGCTAATCTCAAGAGTCCCCTAGTTTACTTGCAAATTATTTGGAATGAGCCCTGTAAAGCTCTTCTTAACTCTAGTTCTGGTGTTAATTTGATCTCACAAGAGATGTACATAATGTGGAACCTTCCTCCCTTGAAGAAGAACAACATTTTTCTAGAACTAGCAGACCACTCCATCACTATTTCATTGGCATTGGTTGAGGACATTGTCACCACTGTTTTTGGATGGTCATATCCTACTAATTTCCTAGTAATCAGAGTGAAGAACTACAAGGGGGACTTTTCAATTATTATGGGAAGGGTGTGGCTAAGTACTATTGATGCCATAATGGACATTAGAGATATTTCCTTGGAGATATTAAATGAAAATGAATTGGGAAAGATCAAGAAAAAGAGAGTTCTGGTCAATAAAGAAAACTTCTATTTCTACATGCAAGAAATGTGCACTAGAAGCTAAGATCTAGAGATGTCTGTATGTAGCAGCCACAAAATAAGAGGACACCTAGTGGTTGACAGTTGATTCTAGCAGCAGTACATTATGCATGGAACTCACTAAGGGCCTAATGTATGAATATGTTTCAAGTATGGATGAACTTGAGCAAGTTCATCACTAGCTCTCTAAAGGAGCAAATGATGATATCAATTGGGATGAGCTAAAAATTCTTAATAATTTTAAATAAGAGCCCCTTGAATTGAAGACACTACTAGCTAGAATGGAGTGCCTATTTTTGAAAAATGAAAGGCTAGTTATCATTAATGCCAAGCTTACTACTAAATAGAAGATAAAAGTTGATAAAAGTTGTGGAAAAATGATCATTAGCCTTCACTTGGTCATATTCTACACTCACTAGGATAGATCCAAAAATATGTTAGCATTGAATATACACTGACCCTACCATTAAGCTAAAACAATAGCTACAGTGGCATTTGAATCCCAAGTTAAAGAAAACTTTCAAATATGAGATTTAACAACTCCTCAAGGAAGGATTCATCTACCCTATTATAGATAGTGAGTGGGTAAGTCCACTCATGATCATATCAATGAAAGGAGGAAAATGGTAGGTGTGCATTGATTTCTAGCGACTCTACATGGAAAATTTCAAGGGTCATTTTTCATTACCTTTTTTCAACCAAGTGCTAGACACCATTTCTAGGCATTGTTATTACAACTTTCTTGATGGTTATAATGGCTATAACCAAATTTGGATTGCATCAGAGGACTAGGCAAAGACAACTTTCACAAGTCCTTCGAAGATTTTTGCTTACTGTTAGATGCCATTTGGTCTATGTAATTCCCCAACCACATTTCAATAATTAGTTCTCAGCATTTTCCGACAATAGATCAGTAGTGGGGTAGAAGTATTTAGGAATGATTTTTCTACCTACGGAGCTACCTTGAAGTAAGTCTTAAATCATCCTAAGTAGGTGTTAAAGATATTTGTTAAAACAAACCTTTGGCTCAATTAGCAAAAGAGCCATCTTATGGTCCAGGAAGGCATATTCTTAGGGCATCACATCTCAAAAGTAGGAATCACGGTGGACCCTGAAGAAATAAGGGTCATCCAAGGAATAACCCGCCAACCAGAAATGGTCAAAGAAATAAGGGTCATTCCTTGGTCATATTGGCTACTACGAGTGCTTCATCAAGAATTTTTCTAAAATCTCCAAGCCATTAGTAGAATTGACAAAGAAGGATGCATCATTTGTCTAGACCCCTACATGTGAAGCAACATTTTAATAATTGAAGAAAAAGCTTGTTGAAACCCCCATTCTTTAAGCACTAGATTGGTCTAGACCATTTCATGTAATGACTGATGGATCAAATTATGCTTTGGGGATAGTGCTTACATTAATTGCACAAGCCAGAGCATTGCAGGTGCACAAGTGAACTACACCATCATAGAAAAGGAGTTGATGATAGCGGCATTCACCTTGGAGAAGTTCAAGCACTATGTGCTTGGCTACAAAGGTTTCATGCACACATATCATAGTGCCATTCGATTTCTAATGAATAAACCAATAGTGAGCCCCCACGTCATATGGTACCTCATGATTTTGTAGGAATTCAATCTCACAATGGTAGATCATAAAGGTGTGAAGAATGTGGTCATAGATAACTTATCATGACTAAGATGGAATAACAAGGAGAAAGAGAGTCCTTTATCTAATTAATTCCCTGATGAATCTCTCCTTGCAGGTGCTATTAATGCATAAATGACTGATGAACCAAAATGGTATGACACCATCTTCACTTATCTACTCAAGCAAGAACTATCGTAAGGGTTGGACACTGGAAAGAAATAATAGTTTCTTCACCAGGTCAAGCATTTCATGGAGATTAATGGAAACCTTTACAAATTTTGTCCCGATGGCCTGGTACATTGGTGTGTCCCTAATATGAATCAACTATGCATTCTCTAGGATGCTCACGAAGGTCCTTGTATGGTCCATTATGCTGAGAGATGCACAGCTATAAAAATCCTCATGGCAAGGTATTATTGGCCAACAATCTTCATGAATGCACACCAATTTATCCATGCTTGTGATCATTTCTAGAGGAATGATGGAATGATAGCTTGAATGGAAGAACCACAATAATGAATACAACCTCTCAATCCATTTGATATTTGGGACATTGAATTTATGGATCCCATCACACCTTTATCAAATGGAAAGGCATATATAATAGTCATAGTTGACTATTGTATTAAGTGGGTAGAAGTAGTAGCTGTCACCGATTGTACATCCACCACTGCTACTTAGTTTGTTAACAAAACATTAAAAACAGGTTTGGTGTACCTCATGTATTAATTTCTAATAATGAAATTCATTTTATAGGTGCCACTTTCTAGAAACTGATGTAGTGCTTGGGGGTTGAACATAAACTCACAACACCATATCACCCACAAGCCAACGATCAAGCTAAGGTTACTAATTAGGAGATTACAAAAATCCTGATGCGTACCATTAGCAAATACCAAAGGGACTAGAGCACTAAATTAAATGATGCCCTTTGGGCCTATCGCTCCACATGGAAGCTTCCCATAGGTTATTCTCCCTATGAACTTGTGTACGGAAAACTACCGACATTGCCCATCCAATCTAAGCTTTGTACACTCTCTATAGCCTATGACCTTGACCTAAATCTAATTCTAGCATAGAAAGAACAATTGATGAACCTTAACTTGCTAGATGAAAATCAGTTAATGGCCCTATCATCCAACGAAATGCACAAGGTATTCAACAAGAAACACCATGACCTCAAAATAAGAAAAGTCATGTTTCAACTAGGAGACAAGGTTCTCTATTGGAATCCTACACATGTACCCTAACAAACCAAATCTCAAACATTATGGAAAGGACCTTACATCATAGATGAGACTTTTCCATCTAGGGACATGATCATCTACAATCCTAATAGTTCAAATAAGAAATAATTAGTCAATATTCAACAAATAAAACCTTTCCATGAGCCCAAGCCAACCAACACACCAAACACTTCATCAGATGGACAACCATGCTCAATCTTTCGGATCTCTCCCTTCCAATTTAGTTATGGGGAGATGGCCACCCATACTAACACCTTAGGAAACTCCTCAATTTTTAACGTTTTTTTGTTTTACATGTTTTTTTTTTGGATTTTACAACTTTTTGTTTTCATCTTCTTTGTTTTAAATATTTTTATTTTTAAGGTTATTGATCTTCTCTTAGTTTTTGTTTTACACCATTATTAATATATTCAATATCTATTATCTACTCTTTTACTTTCTTTTATGGTTATGCTTGCTAGTGTTTAATATGTTTTTTTTACTTTTTTTGTTAACAAGGTGGTAGGTACAATGGTAACGCACTACTTGATGATGGTATGCTTCATTTATAATTTGATTATTGATGTATGGTTTTTGACTTTGAATGTTGTTATTGATAACTAGGACATGGTTTCTTTTTATGTAATAGGAAATGAGTCCACATCATCTACCCATCCACATACTCTATGGTTTTTCTTGGTTTTGGAAGTGTGCAGTCTCTTCTTCATTAATGCAACTTTAATAAATTGGTGACTTGTGTAGTTTTCAGAATTGGGAAGGAATCAAAGGTTTGGATAGGGTGTGGCTTCAAAGGGATGTAGTATTCTTTGTGCTTTTCTATTTTCTTATGTGTAGGATTGTTCTCATAAACTTCTCACCATTCTACGTCATTTCACAATAGGAAGTTAAATAAGTCCTTACATGGTGTGGGTCTCATCACAAGAAAAAAAAGAGAGATGAGCATTCAAAGCACACATGTTGGATAGAATAAATGTGAAAAAAATGTATGGGTCTATGCATGGTGTGGTTCCCATTCAAAAAAAATACATGGGAATTCAAAGCACACACCTTAGACCAAATAAAAAGGCTACAGGCACTAGTTATGAGACTTGTCATGTCTTCTCTAACTAAGGTCCTTTGTCACTTCCTATCTTCACTCCAATTTAAAATGGTGGTTATTTTGTGGTAGCATTCTTGTGTCTCAGGGGATGGAGTAGCCTTAGAATGTCAATGTGAAGTCACTGAAAGTGGTTGGTTTTGATCTAGACTAAAGATGGATCCCACTAAATCATTTAATCACAACCCTCATAAGGGACTGCATGTGACCATAATTAGGAACTCCATTCCAGTTTCTCTATTATCCATCTATGATTTTCATGCCTCACCTCACTGCTAGTTTCATGTTTTGATTCAATGTTCTGGTTTAATGTGTTGGGTTTCTTAGTCAGTTACCTTTGGATTTTTGTACTTAACTTTTTGTAACCATTAATCATCCATGGTGCCCACAGACTCCTTTTTTTGAAGTTATGCAAGGGCATAAAAGGTCTGTGCCTACTTTGGGGAGGACCCACTTGCATATCTTTTGGTTTGGTTAAGTTAATTTCTTTACCCTTAGACATTGTTACAATCAAATTCTTTTTATTTATCCCATCCAAGTCATCCAATTACACACACCTTCATAACTATTTGTAATGATCTTCTTTTCATTATTGTGAATACCCTCTTTCCAATATTCCTTATGTTAAGCTTTTTTTGAATTGTATGGATTGCTTCTCTTACTTAACCCATTCATTAGTCTTTCCACTAACAATATCAAGCAACCAATCTATCACAATCACAATGTGGCTAAATAAAATTACCAACGAGACAAGGTATTCAACCATTATCTATTACACTATATATACTAATCCTTGGTGTTGTTCTGATTGCAGTGGGAAGCATGGACTAGAAATGGGACTGTCTTCACCAAGGATGCAACCATATCACTCACGGGAGATTATTCATAACTATTTGATCTCTTCTACCTCTCCCTTGTTCTTCTATTTCCAAGAGGGGTTGGATGTCCTTTGGATCCATTGGTGTTCTTTCCTATTGTCATGAACATCCAATTTTGTACACAATTGTAATATTGTATGCTCAGGCACTTCTATATTTGTCTATTTTCTCTATGTCACTTTGGATGTCAGTCAAATAAGTCCACACCCATTAATATATTTTGTAAAGGACTTGTTCCTCTTCTTCTATACTTGAGGACGAGTTTTCATTCAGTCATGGGGGTATGCTAAATCATTTTTTTCAATGTTTTGATGTCAAGGTGGCCATAATATCATGTACAAGATATTTGGTACATGATATTGTGGCCCAAGATACAATATCGTACATTTGATATCGCAGGGCTACTCCCGGGTCTATAAATACAGTGCCCAGGCACACAATTGGGAGTAAGTTTTTGGTAGTCAAGTAGTGAAACTCTTGTAGTTTGTCCATTTGAAAGTTAGAATATTTTCCAAGTGCCTGTAGCAGGAGGTCTAAGTGTGAACAGATATTTATTCAATCATTGATATACCTGAGCACACCATTATGCTAGCAATAAAGATGAACTCTTTGATTCATTCCTTGCAACACTTAAGACTTTCTTTCTTATGCATTTATATTTTAAGCAATTTACGTAAATATTATTTATATAGCAATTAATTTTCATCAATCAAGAAAATCATTAAAATACACAAGCATGACCCCTTCAAACATATGTGTGACACTTGGTAGCTCAGAAATGATCAGCATTTGACAACCCAACAATGTTCACATAAACTTCAAGATGTGCTTGGGAAGTGGAAATGGTTACTTGTGTTAGGCTAGATTAGACCATAGTTTACTTAGTAATTAATCACTCTTACTTTCATCTTTGTTCTAGGTAAGTAATTTCATAAAAACAAAAAATAAAAAAAATCTTATGCCTGAATCACACTTAACCATACAATTGCATTTCATAAGTGGGACTGGGAAGATAACGAACAAAAAACACACATGCACTATTTAGCTCTGGTGTACTTAGTAATTATAGTCTATGGAATTCAACCAGATTACATATGAATACCTATGATTCGTATGTGAAACACCATAAAATTTCACAACCCTCATGCTTCAGTAGAGTCTTGGAATTTGGACAAGGATTTCCACAAGTACGGCGTCATGATGAGCCGATAGAATGGTGGGCACCAAGGATA
Source organism: Gnetum montanum (assembly GCA_015680685.1). Taxonomy (NCBI): domain Eukaryota; kingdom Viridiplantae; phylum Streptophyta; class Gnetopsida; order Gnetales; family Gnetaceae; genus Gnetum; species Gnetum montanum. Next base: position 280,963 of record MNCI01010591.1, on the reverse strand, counting down.
GACTATCCAGTTTGGTAAGTTTTCTATCTCTAAGGCTGACAGGCTCATCAAACTCTCTAGCCTACTCAACTAGACAATTGACCCAGTTGAGAGTCTACCCAAGGACCATGCTAGAAGTTGTCAAAAGTGTTTGGGATGAGCAAAACAATTCGGCAAGTTTTCTAGTAAAAAATGTCTGCTACGCTATGCAGTGTAGCAAGCCTTGAAAGATAATTGCTCAAGCATAGAAAAGGTAGCGCACAAAGACCCCCCTTTTGCCAAATGACTCCAACAATAAGATTTCACTTTCACAATGCTTCAGCCTCCAAACAAATCGTCCCACTTAACCCTCAGTCCTTCAGCAAAGTTTCTTGCTAGAAAAATGGTGAATTGAACAAGGAAGCATGATACATTGGCTGCTACACTATGCTACACTACATAGCGTAGCATAGCATTGCAACAATGCAAAAATAATAGAAGTGTTCCAAACATGAATTCAGCAAGTCTGAAGGCTTTCCAACATGAAGGAAAAAAGTTGCAGTTGTTTGCATGACCAAGCCTCAGACAAATGTTCTTCGGCTCCTACATAAATTTCTATCAAGACTAGTGGCTACACTATGCTACGCTATGTAGCATAGCATAGCATAGCAAGCAGCTACTTATGCTACACCAATGTGCTCAACAGCGTGAGTAGTGCAACATTGACATAGAAGCATCATCAAGACATCTTTAGGTAGCTCTAGAACTTGTTGGAAACAATCTTTCTCACTCTGGCATCCCCTTGGCAAAATCAGCAATTTTTACTTCATTTTGCATACCCCTGGTCAACTCCCAAAAAATTGTTCCTATGTTTGACCCTACTTGTAGGAGCAGGGAAGACGTAATCTTGGAGCATAGGCTTCATTTTTCTTACATTGATGACACACTAGATTTTGACATATGCGATTTTAATAGTATGGTCACAATGTAACAAAGTTCACATCCAGCATCACACAGCTTCACGGTATGGCCATGTTTGCACCTTGTGGGGGCCCAGGACATGTGGCATCCAAACCATGTTTCCCTCCTACTCTTGGCCCTATAAATACCTTGGAAAACAATGCTTAGGAGATTGGCAAAAAAATTGGGTTGTTAGCAAAAAATTGATTGGCTTCTCAGTTGGCTTGTTAGTAGAAAAGATTGGCTTTTTGCCACAATTGGCTTTTAAGTTGGCTTTCAGTGAGCATAGTTGGCATTTTCCTTGAACATTTTGGTTGCCTTTTGGTTCTCTAGTTGGCTCCAAACATCCCTTTGTGAGTCAAGCATTTGGCATCTCAACAAATAGAGTAGCAAGCAGAAGACCTGTGAACATACTCTTTGGTGTAAGCAATGTCTCTCTAGTCTTGCACAACCTATTGTACACTTTTTCAAACAAGGAAAAGGATCAAATTTGTGACCTTTGGTGATGAGACGCGACCTGCATGTGCTGCGATATTGCATCCCATGCGATATC
>MNCI01010591.1:253683-267341 GCA_015680685.1 Gnetum montanum | reverse complement strand
AAAACAATGCATCAACCAAAATATACACTAATGATACAACCAGCAATGAGGTGAACAATGTAGAGAAGGATGAAGAGAAGACAATGGAATGGAATCCCAAGAACAAGGTGGTGTACAGCCCCTTGTGTGTTTCATGATTAATGTGACTTAGCAAATCTCATTCAAACTCTAGCCTCAACCCAACCACATCCAGTGACTTCAGATTAATGCATTCAGCCAATCCATCCCCTTGAAGTAACAACAATTCCTTCCAAAAGAGTCACCACCCTTCCAACGAAACGAAGGAGGAGAGAATGGGAAGTGAGAAGGGCCTTAGTTAGAGGGAACATTTTTATTTTAGTTCCATAACCAGTGCTTGTAGCCTAAGGAATTATTTTTTCTAAGAGGTGTGCTTTGAATTCTACCTTTTTTTTATTTGGATTTTTGTGTTTTATATATTTATGCGTGAGAATCACACCATGCAAAGACTTGGTTATTTTTATTTTCTTAGCTTCCCGATAATTTGGGTAACATTGAAGTGGCAAGAAAACTCAAGAAGAACACATCCAAGCACCCAAGAGAATGGCCAACACAAATGCATCAAGTTCCCTTGAAGTTACACCCTTTTCAATCCTTGAGTCCTTCCTTAGTTTGAGAAATGCCCAATCACCGATTGTTAAAGATCTTATTAGAAAAGGACTATACATTTCCAAGCTGAGAGAGACCATAGAAACTGGTGGATGAATGGAGGAAGTCAACTCATTGCCTTCCATATCAAAAGAAACATACCTTAGTATCAACATCATGACTTAAAGGTAAAAACCAAACATTAGCAATCAATATGAACATAGTTCATATCATCATGAAGAACACTTATTGGATGACAAACTTACATGGTAGATCACACACACACACACACACAAAATGAAAACGTATAATGATGTTGAAAGAAAAAACAAGAAAAGTTAAAGAAAGTTGTAAAACAGAAGCAAGAAAAGTTAAAGAATTTGTAAAACAAAAATGTGTAAGACAAAAATGTGTAAAACAAAAATGTGTAAAACAAAAACGTGTAAAACAAAATGTGTAAAGAAAAAACATGTAAAACAAAAACGTGGAAAACAAAAATGTGTAAAAAAAATTAAAAAAGAACTAAGGGCCCCAAATGATTAGCATAGGTGGCCATCTCCCCCATGACTGAATGGAAAGGGAGAGATCCAAAATAATGAATGCCTATTTGAGTTTCTTAAAAGTGCCCAAATTCTCCCCATTGATGTTTTTATATTAAGGAGTGGAAGTCAATGATGCTCATATTCCAATGTATCTATGCCTTCGTTGTTGGCATGAGTTATTCCCCTAGTTCGTTCTATGCATATTTGTTAGTTTCTCTTTCTAGTAGCTGTCAACCAAAGGGTGTCTACTGCTTGTTGTGTGGTTGCTACATAAAAGCATCTTTGTTGCAGAGTTTCTAGGGCACACCTATTGCATGGAGGAGATGTTGTGCATTCCTCCATGTCATCACCTGATGAATCACTATATGTGATGCATGGAACTTTCTTCTTCTCGATCTTTCTATAAATATTTACCTTAGATATTTCTAAGGAAATATCGAGAATCCCTATGCATGCATCTATTGTTCTTAGCCATGCCCTTCCCATTATAATTGGGAAGTCCCCTTCATTGTTGTTAACTTCTATCACCAGGAAATTGACTAGGTATGACCAACCACACACAGTGGTAATGATGTCCTTCACCAATCCCAAGGGAATGGTGATGTACTATTCAGCTAGCTCTAGTTGAATGTTGCTCTTCTTAAGTTGGTGTAGGTTCTAGGCTTGATACATCTCTCGTGAAATTAGGTTGACTCCGGAACCTAAGTTAAGAAGAGCCTCATGAGGTTCGTTCCTGGCAACTTGGAGGTAGATTAAGGGACTTCCAGGGGCAAATAGTTTTCTGGGAAGGTGGCCTATCTTGATCTAGTCAATTATGGTATGCGTTAACATAATCGTATACATTAAGCTCTATTGTTAGATGGAAGGAAGCTCTAAAGCCTTATGTGCTGGAGGAGTTATCACAGACTCAACTGCTTGTTGTTGTGAGAGCTTCTCTAGGCTTTTGGTTCTGAAGAAATGTTTTCTCTTTTTACGGTTGTTAGAACCAACAGTAGGTTGAATGTTTACAACTCTTGTAGCATTGCATTGCTGCGGTTGAGTGGGGAGTTCCCCTTGCATTGTTGGAGCATGAGGTGTTATGGGAACTACTGGTGGAAGAGGTGCGAATGGATTAGGAGGATGGTATGGGTATGGAGCGTCTCCCGAAGGAGAAGGAGTCCTTCTAAAGTACTCCTGAACTTGGTAGTGATGTTGGGGAGTTGTGTGACCCATGGAGTCACTTGGAGAAATCGGCTCCTACACGTAGTATCCATATGGATTGGGCTGCTAGTAAGGGTACTATTGTTTTAGCAGTGGCATCCCCCATGACTGTGGGTATTGCCACTACTAATGTTGTCTGATGGGTTGTGGAGTTCCACTTGGATAGTACATTAATGGTTGGTGGAACTGCCTTAGGTTACCTTGAGGGTAAGGTAACCTACGGGGTGTCTACCATTTATTGAGTCTCAGGTTAAGTGCATACAACCTAGACTCTTGTAAATGTGAGATGATTGGACAACATTCCTTAGGATGGTCATATTGGAAGCTCTCACATCCAACATCATCATCTATGTCTAAATCCACAACCTCATCGGAGATAGTTATTTTCCCCTTACCCTTGTCACGTGTAGGGCCTGAATATCTCTACTTTTTCTTGTCCTTGTCACTACTTTGTTCCTCCTTAGAATATTCTACAATCTTCAGGATAGTTTCAATTTTACTGTCTAAGGAGCTCCATACTTCATCTACCTTAGTTGATACTTCTGTTGTTAGCTTCTAAAGTGTCAAGATTTTTTGGTTCACCAACTCTTCAAGTGATGACCCATCCTCTTCATCACAAAATCTCACTCCTTTCTTTCAAAGGGAGGGATCACGGTTATATTCTTCCATACTTTTCCTTTTTCGTAGCTCCCCTTCTTCTTTGACTACTTTTTCGAACAAGCGATGAATTTCATGGGATCTAAATTCTGATAATCTTCCTTGGGAATAAGTCCCAAGAGTTCCCCTAGTTTCATACCTTAGCCCATCTACAATGTGGTGGAGTTGATCCCACTATGCATAACCATGGCTCGGGCAATGATGTAACAATGCATAGTAGTGGCCCATGGAAGCATCCAAGGGTTCATGACTACCTTGCTTCCATCCTTGGATCTTCTTGTGCAAGTTAGACACTCTAGAGTACGTTTGATATTTTTTGTTGAAGAGTTCTAACATCATACTCCACCTCCTAATGGTTTTTGGTTCTAAGGACCAGTACCAACCCTCTGCTTTCTTTATGAGTGTCCTGAGAAACAACTTTAGTTTCTACCACTCATTTTCTATGTTTTTCAAGGCACAGGCATCATGGAATACCTGTAAATGATTTTGCGGATCTGCGTTGTATCCCCCTTCAAATCGTGGGATATTATTCATGTCTAAGTGCTTGATCCGGCTATCTTTTAAATGCCTTGTGGGTATCCTAACTTCCTCTGTGATGTTTAGCATGCTTCAGGTGGCAAGTAGGGGTTCTTCATGATCATCTCTTTCATGATGTCTACGATGTCTACGGTGTTCCCTACTTTCCCTTCGTTCATGCCCTTATCCTCGCTCTCGATTCTCTCGTCGAGGTCTCTCATTTTTCCTACCTCTATCCTCACCGTTATGCTCTTTATGAATACGCCCAGATGTGGAATAAGAGGGTGAATGATGTGATAAAGAGGAAGAATAAGGAGAAGCATCACCATGATGATGTTTCTTACCTTTTCTTTTGTGGCTTCGGCCTCGATCGTGATGACGATCAGAGTGCCCGTTCTTGTCATTTGTTCTTGTTCCCTTAGTGAACAGTTGGCATTCATGGGGATTAGAACTAGGGTTTTGTATCATGGAGCGTAGGTTCTGATACCCCACCTCCTCACTATTGTTAGGATGGGGAACATCTTTTGATAGCAAACCTGTTATAAGTGGTTCACCATCTCCGATCTCACTTAGGACGTGCGGGACCTTTTTGCCCTTCAACAGTGTATGATGGCTCTCCTGACTTCAGTCCCTTATATGTTGTGTGGCTATGGGATGATAATCCCTTATGTCAAAGTCACCTATAACGTATTCAGCATATAGCTGAGTCATGCCGATCTGTGCCAAAGCACGGAGGAGCATGTTGGAGACTGCACGATCTAGAGGTAACAGTATGTTACCTTGCAAGTCTCGCCAGTGCATCTGCTCATCTTGATGGAGGATAAAAGTAAAATTGGGTATGTACTCATCGGGATGAGTATATACCACCCTATATTGTTGAGGAACTAGCTGATTTTGGTTATGTGTTTTAGATTGTCAACTGTTCTTTGTATGATCCCTAGGTGGTGTAATGCTCTTGTGAGAAGAAGAAGAAGACATGGTGTCTTATTTGGTGTGCTATTTAATCATTATATAATTTTTCATTAATTAAAGCTAAGATTTTTTTAAGCTCCAAACAATGTGAGTGATCTCTTATGTTCTACTTAGCACACAAACACTTAGTCCCTGGCAACAGCGCCAATGATGAGTGGTGAGGTACCCCTACACTCAACCATACGAATATGAGCATAACATGTGTGATCCAGTCAAACTGCACAGACTAAGTGCCTACACGCCTCATAGAACACTTAAGGTTAATTATTTGTTGTCTTCCTAGGCTTACTTGTAGTTGTCATGGTGTATGGTTAAGTAAGTCTGAGGTATATGATTTTTATGTCTTTTCTATTTTATCTCCTATGCTAGTGAGGTGAAGGGTTGAAGAGACTAATTACTAACCTTAACTAACTAACTAAGTCTAAATTAACCTAGCATCAGCATCCATTCCCACTTACCGTTCACACCCTAAACCAATGCAACCTTGGTTACCAAACGCTAATCGTTGTTGGGATCACTAAGCGTAATGCACGTGCTCGAAGTAGTCGTACTGAGGCACTTAACTAGGAGAGAAAGGTTGAGAGAGATTTAATAAATAATAAAGCATTTAAATGGTAAATAGTAAATAAAATAGATAAAATCCTATTTAGCCTATTCCATCCATTGCAAGGTTTATCCAATAAGTTCGTCTTTATTGTTGTACACAAACATGTGTTTAGGTACAATATTTGCTCGAATAAAGATCCATTCACTTTGGAGCTCCTACTACAGGCACATGGAAAATATTCTATCTCTGGAGAGGTAAAACTGCCAGATTTTTGCTAAGGGTCTAGATCTAGATGAGAAACAAAGGGAGAGCGACCTCTTATTTATAGACTTGGTGGTGCACCGTGATATCGTGGGGGATGACGCGATATTGTGTACGCAATATCGTGCATCCCATCATCATGTCTCGCATTTTTATTAGCAAAAATCCAGTAATGCATTCAAGAAAAAAATACATAGATATTAAGTTTTACTACATTTGTAGCCTAGTTAAAGATAAACTTATAATTATTGATTATTATCCTAGAAAACTTCAACTAGTTGATTTCTTCACCAAAGCGTTAGAAAGGAGTAGATTTCAAGAATTACAAAAAAATTTGCAAATTTTTGACATTAAGGCCAATGGGAGAATTTAGATTCATGCTATTTCAATTTTGTATCACTAATGTAAAGGAAATATTATTATAACCTACCTTGATTTGTGTAATTAAGATAACAAACATTTATTATATAATACATACATAATAATTTAGAACATTCTATTTTCATTCACAATGAGTCATGGGTTCAATCCCAATGAGTTACAATAATTAAATGGCATCCCCAAAACGTTAGCATGGTGCCTTATTTCATTTTGTATTATATGGATAGAAAATGTTAAATCATGATAAATTTTAATGTTCCATAATACATCTTTGAATATCTTGGTGTAGAAAATCTCATTTACTTTGTGGGCTTTTGCAGGTTCCACAAGTTGGCATGCCATAATGCAAAACATTCTACTTTAGATTTTAGTTTGTTAGTATGCCATTATAGGTCTTCTCTATTGAATTTCTAGTTAAATGATTTCATGTGATCATTGTATCAATTCCAATCTTGCAAAATGATAAGCTTCTTGATAGTAATAGGATGAAAGATTCCTTATGTTAAAGAAAGAAAATGATTATTCCTTTTGCTATTATTTGTTCTTTTTTTTAGATATTTAAATCTAATTCTTGAAGAAATGCATTTGTAGATTGATGTCTTGGGTCTTTCTACCAATAGATTCTATGACGGAAATTTTAGAAGCTTGCAAGAATTTTTTAAAATTTATAAAAGAGAAGGGTCAAGTACCCAAATTGGAATCACCCTATATAAATTATTCTATAATTAAAGATCTTGACACTATTAATAATTGTTTAGTATATCATTTTTCTCTTATCATTTCTTTAGAAGGTTTTTAAAATAAATCATGTAAGATCTATAATATGCATATTCTTCATCTTATAATAGAAGCGAATCAAAGTATTCTTGAAGCAAAAATTACAATGGAAGAAATCAAAGAAGAAACCTTTAGTTTAGTAAATAGTAAAGCTCTAGGTTTTAATGGTTTTCCCATTGAATTTTTTAAGAAGTATTGGAATATCATTGAAGATGATCTCTTTCATGTTTTCTAAGAATTTATAAAAAAGGTCTCTTGGTAAAAATATTAATAAAGGTGTGATTCATCTTATTTATAAGAATAGAGATCTTCAACATATTGGTAATTGGAGGCATATTACTCTTCTTAATAACATTTAAAAACTTAAATGCATAACTTAGCAAATATAGAGGGTTGTTGAAGATATCATCAAACTTAAGTAGACTAGTTTTATTAAAGGTAGATATATCTTCAATAATGTTATTGAAATAAGATGGTAGAATAAGTAATAAGGTGTTATCCTAGTAGTAAAAATCTTGATTTGGAAGCTACCACTTATGAGTTTGATTCTAGTGGTTAATGCTTAGTTATAAAGTTCTAATTAGACTATATATCTTATGGTGTACCTATATTATAATTATTTCAGGGTTCCAACACCCCACAAAACTTACATAGAATGTAAAGTTATCTTAAGTATTACTTAAACTAGAAACATTTTACCTACATGTGAGGTAGTTTATCTATGGCTATGTTAGAATAAAATTACTATGCTTGCCATACCTTTTAGCTTATGAAATTTTCTTAAATGGTTAGCACAATGATCCTATTTATAGCCATAGGAACCCTGAATGCCAATGATAGGTTGCTTCAGTAGTTAGCTCATTGTTCTTTTAGGCAAGAAATTACTAGTTTGGGTCACACTTAAGACATAATTATCTTCCATTATAATTCTTCTAAGGTCTCTATTGACTATATATATTAGGATGTACTCATAGTCATTCTTTTAGGTTCCAACCCTTCTCCCCTTAGAAACCCTCATGCTAGCCAATGTTAGGCAACGAAGGCTATCAAAACCAAATTTTATCCTAATTGAAATCTTTTAATTATATTTATCCTAAAAATATATAGCCAATACTATTCTTTAGATACAACATAAAAGTTCTTAACTATAACTTGCTTTACAAAAGTACTTTATAAAATCACTAAGAGTATATCTTGTGAGTCATAGGTGGCTCAATTGCCTAGCTCATTATCTTATTAGAAAATAGGTTACTATTTTGAGTCATGCTTGAGGAATCATTAGATTCCTCTATAATTCCTCTAATATATCCTATTGGCTATAATTCTTAGGATATTCTTATAGTCATTCTTTAGGTTTCAACAACCCACTAAGAGTATATACTGCATTTAATAATTAATTAAATAAATTAAGAATGCATGTTTTGGAGATAAATATAATTCTAGGTGTCTTAGATTAAGAAGTTAATAAAATGTGTTTAAGCATTATACTTTTAAAAAGTTGATCGATTAAAGAACTAGTAAAGTATGATTTAAAAAAGAAGTGAGAATATTAGTATAATATTTAAGATTAGAGCAAAGATACATACTGCGATTGCAAGAATTTCCTATTACCAATAAAATTAAAATAATAAATTATTAATTAAAATATTATTAATGAACCTATGATTTTTTAATGCTAAATAATCATGTACATTTTCTATTACCAAAGTTGGCAACTATTATAAGTTTTAGGAAATATTTATGCTACCAAGTTGTTGTTATGGTAGTTATTACTAATTAAAATGATCTCTACAATAGATTATGAAGAGAAACATTTATGCTACAATAATCTAAATTATGATGAATGGTAACAATAAAAGTATCTTATCATAGGTTCTATATTGACCAAGGATGCAAAATCATATTTTCTTAAGTTATTCTTCTCTTGATTCTTAGCTTTATTTATAGATTTTTTTTCTATCATTTACATGTTATAGTAGTGGTATTAGAGTAGGTGAGATCAAGCATCTAAGAATATTATAGTCTATGTGTAAGAGTAACATGCCACATTGTAGGAAAGTAAAGGTAGCAACTTCAATGCATAATACCCATTATGTAGAAAAGAAATATTAAGAAAATTTGAAGGATTTGGTGTGTTTATGAAATCTATATAAATGATCATCATGATTGTATATTAACATCATAATGGTGATGTCACCTTCATAGTGAAGTACTATATTTTCATTTAATAAATAATCTATTTTAATTACTAGTTAGTTAATATTTGATAATTAATTATATATTTTTCTAATTGTCATGATTTTTATGCTTCATTTATAAATACTCATACAAAATCACAAGTAAATGTATGAAGTATGTGAAGTAAAATTCAAGGTAGGCACTTAGTATGAACTTTCTCTAACTCTCTCATAACATCTTGATATACCAACTGATGAGAGCGGTTACTCTTGTAGTTATTCTAATTATTAGAGTAGTTACTCTAGTGGTTACTCTAGCAATTACTCTATTTATTAGAATGGTTACTCTAGCAGTTATTCTAATTATTAGAGTGGTTACTCTAGCGGTTACTTTAGCAATTATTCTAATTATTAGAGTGGTTACTCTAGTAGCCACTCTAGCAGTTATTCTAATTATTATAGTGGTTACTCTAGCAATTACTTTATCAATTATTCTAAATTATTATATTTGCTCCCAAGCCTATAAATATAGTGCCCATGCACACAATTAGGGGAAGTCTTTTAGTAGTCAAGTAGTGAAATGCTTGTAGTTTGTTTAAAAGTTAGAGTATTTTCCAAGTGCCCATAAAAATAGGTCTAAGTGTGGGTGGATCTTTATTCGAGCATTGTCTACTTGAGCACACCTTATGTACAGCAATAAAGATGAGCTCTTTGATTCATCCTTACAACACTTGAGATTTATTTTCATACGCATTTCTTTTATTTTATTTTCTTATGGATTTATTTTATTTTATTTTATGCACTTTACATTTCTGTTATTAGCACAACAATTCATTTTGATCAATTAAGAAAATCATTAAATTACACAAGCATGACCACTTTGAGCATGCGTGTAATGCTTGGTAACCCAGTAACAGTTAGCGTTTGGTAATCCTAGTAGTGTTGCACTGGTTCAGAATGTGTACGAAAGTGGGAATGGATGCTGGTGTTAGGATTATTTAGAATGTAGTTAATGAGTAGTTAAGTTAAATTAGTCACTTAGTTACCTCTCTCCTTCCCCACTACCATAGGACATAAAAACATAAAAGCTATAAAAATCATACGCCTCAAACTTACTTAACCATACAATCATCACATACAGGTAATCTTGGGAAGACAACAATCAACCAACCCATCCTTGTTCCATTAGGGTGCATAAGCACTTAGTCCTTGGAATTTGACTAGATTGTGCATGAAACATTCATATTCATATGGTTGAGTGTAGGGATACCTTGTTGCTCATCATTAGCACCATTGCTGGGGACTTAGTTGTTTGTGTGCTAACTAGAACATAGGAATCATTCACATCATTGGAATAAACCCGTATGGTCGATTGATTAAATAATAAAAAAAATTCATTGCACACTAAATAGACAAGTATGTCTCCTTCTTTATATGAAAGTGCATCACCACCTAGGTCTGAAACAGAAAATAGTTGGTGGCGTAATACACATGACATTGATCTTCTAGTCCCTCAACAAGTTCAAGTGGTATACATTCATCCCAATGAGTATATACCAAACTTCACCTTTATCCTCCATCAAGACAAACAACTATGTTGGTGAGACTTAGAAGGTAACATAGTGTTACCTCTTGATCGTTTAGTCCTAAGCATGCTTCTTCGTGCTCTCACATGAATTGGCATTGCACACTTACACATAGAATACGTTGTGCAAGACCATGACTTGAGAGAATACCATCCCATAGAGGCACAACATCAAAGGAACTTGCAACAAAAGAGACATCATAAGTCTTTAATGGGTAAGTGGTGCTAGGATGCCCCACATGTCTTAAGCAAAAATGAGGGTGGTGAACCTACCTTAGGTAGTTGCCCACACAATGATGTTCCTCCCCTTGACTTTGGCCAAGGGGTTGTGTATCAAAACCTTCATTCCACTATTCATAACCTAGGTTCTGATACCCACAGGCACAAAGGATCCTAAAAAGGGACATGAACTCATGATAAAGGTTGACATTCTAATCACAATTGTGATTGGGGCTGAGACCACAAAAGAGAAGGTAGTAGGCACCGTCATGGTGACGATTCTTCTTCTTCATCATCCTCATCATCTCTTTCACCCTCTTCTTCAATATCCATACATGGTCATAAAGAAAAAGAGCATGGGGATAATGGTAGGCAAAGTGGAAGTCATAGACAAAATAGCCAAGAAAGGGGACGAGTGCACTCTAAAGAGTGACAACATAGAACAAGGGAGAGTAGGGAACGAAGTAGGCATAATAGATGCCATGGAAGAGATGATCACGATGAACCCCTCCTCACTACTTGAAGTATGTTGGACATAAATAAGTCTGTTAGAATTCCAACAAGGGATCAAGAGATATGAACAACATCCCACAATTTGAAGGAGGATACAACGCTGATCCTTAGAATCATTTACAAGAATTCCATGATGCATGTGCCTTAAAAAACATAGAGAACGAATGGAAAAACTTAAGTTGTTCCCACAGACATTAGTTAAAGAAGTGGAAAGCTAGTACTAGTTGTTAGAACTGGAATCCATTCATAGGTGGAGTACTATGTTAGAACTATTTAATGACAAGTACCAAATGATCTCCCAAGTGTCTAACTTACAAAAGAAAATCCAAAGCTGGAATCAAGGAGGACATGAACCCTTGGATGCTTCCATGGGTTGATAATATGCACTATTACATCGTTGTCCTGGCCATGGTTATTCGCAAAGGAATCACCTGCGCCATCTTATGGATGGACTTAGGCATGAAACGAGAAGAACCCTTGGGAATTATACCCAATGGAGACTATCCGAGTTTAGGTCCCATCAAATTCAAAGAGTATTGGAGAAAGTTGCTAAGGAAGAAGATGAGCTATGGAAGAGAGAAAGTGCGGAAGAGTATAACTGAGATCCTTTCTTTCAGAAGAGGGGAGTAAGATTTTGAGAGGATGAAGAAGAGTCACCAATCAAAAAGATGATGAATAGAAAAACTTTTCCTATTCAAAAGATTATATTAGAAGTTTCAGCAATGGTAGACCAAATGTGGGATTCCCTAGACAATAGATTTCAAACTTTTCTTAAAATAGTAGAGGAGTCTAAAGAGCAAGGTTGTGAGAAAAGAAAAAAGAAAGAGGCTGAACATGCATGTAGCAAGGGTAAGGGCAAAGTTGCCATCATTGAAGAGGTTGTGGATTCAGAAATAGATAAGGATAGTGGATGTGAGATATGTCAATATGACCATCCTAGGGGATTTTGCCCTATAATCTCACATCTACAGGAGTCTAGGGTGTATGCACTTAGCCCATGATTAAACAAAAAGGAAACACCTTGAAGGTTACCTTATCCTCAAGGTAACCCAAGGTAGTTCTACCAACCCTTAACATATTATCCCAATGGAACTTCACCACAACCGATTGAGCAATATCAATACTGGTAGCACCCACAATCATGGGAAATACCACCACCAAGGCAATAGTACCCTTACTGGCAACCTAACCCATATGGATATTATGTGCAGTAGCCAATCTCCTCGCATGACTCTACTGGTCACGTCACTCCTCAACCTCACTACCAAGACCACAAGTATTATGGAACTCCCTCTTCTAGAGGTGATATTCTACAAGCATATCATCCTTCTCATCCAACTACATCTCTTCCACCAATAGATCCACTACCACCTACTCCCGTGATGCAAGGTGAAATCCCTACCTAGCGATAGCAACGTAATTCCATGAGGGCTATTAAGTCTCAACCTACTGTTGGTTCTAACAACCATATGAAGAAAAGACCTTTCTTTAGAACCAATAGTCCAACCAAGAACTTGCAATCACAAGCAGTTGATTACTTAGATGCCTCAGTATCAATCCAATCACTACACTCAACACATATAATCATGCTAACACATGCCTTCATTGATTGGATCAAAGTTGGCCACCTTCCTAGGAAGTTATTTGATCCTAGGAGTCCTCTAATATACTTACAAATCACTAGAAATGCACCATGTAAGGCTCTTTTGGATTCAGATTCTAGTGTCAACTTGATTTCTCATGAAATGTAGAAGGCCTAAAACCTGCCTCCATTGAAAGAGAGCAACATCTGTCTAGAGTTGGTTGACCAGTCCATCACTGTCCCATTGGGACTGGTGGAAGACATTATTACCACTATTTGTGAGTGGTCATACCTAGCTAACTTCCTAGTGATTTAGGTAAACAATGGTAAGGGGGACTTCCCAATCATAATGGGAAGAGCATGGCTAAGCACCATCGATGAACGCATAGGAATCCACAATCTTTCCTTAGAAATATCAAAAGAAAATACATCTAGAAATATTGAGAAGAAGAAAGTTCCATGCATTGCATACAGTGACACAGGGTGTAATTGAGTGCAAAGGTCATGGTTTGTGCAAAGTTGAGCATTGCCTGCATGCAATCAGTGTGCATAAGTGATTAATATACAAATATGCCTATATGCAGTAGCCACATAATAGGAAGACACCTAGTGGCTGATAGCTATTCAAGAAACTATATCACTCATATGCATGGAACCAACTGAGGGTTTGACTTGTGCTTACATCAATAGCATAGACACATTAGAGTAAGTCCACTTCCAACTCCCAAGTATTAACCTTGAAAATATCAACTGGGGGAAGTTGGAAATCCTTGAGAAATTTAAGCAGGAGCCCCTTGAGCTTAAACCATTGCCCACCGGTATGGAATACACATTTCCTAAAAATGAAAAACTGGTAATTATCAACACTAAGCTTGATCCTCAACAAAAAGAAGAACTATTAAAGGTAATAAATAAATGGTTGGAAGATTTTTCTTGGTCATATCCCAAATTAGCTAGAATAGATTCTAGGATATGGCAACATAGAATTTACATAGACCCCTCCATGAAGCCTTAAAGACAACTGTAGGCACAATTGAATCCTAAGCTGAAGTAAGTAGTTAAGGAAGAAATCAAACAACTTATCAAGGCTGGGTTCATATAACCCATTGCTGATAGCGAATGG
>MNCI01010591.1:242693-253472 GCA_015680685.1 Gnetum montanum | reverse complement strand
AGTTGGAGTAAGTTTTAAAAAGATGTGTAGAAACCAATTTGAGGCTCAACTGGTAGAAAAGTCATTTGATGGTCTACGAAGGCATAGTACTAGCGCAAAAAATCTCACACACAGGGATAAAGGTAGACCCCAAGAAAATCAAAATTATCTAAGGAATTACCTATCAACCGAAAACTATCAAAGATGTTCAGTCATTCCTTGGACATACTGGTTACTATAGGATATTTATTGAGAACTTTTCAAAGGCTTCCAAACCATTGGTGGAATTAACAAAAAAGGATGTACCTTTCAAGTGGACTAGGGAATGCAAATTAGCTTTCCAAACTCTAAAATAGAAGATAGTAGAAACACCCATTCTACAAGATTTTGACTGGTCCAAACCATTCCATATCATGACTGACACATCCAACTATGCTTTAGGAGCTGTACTTGCACAGTTAGATGACCAGAAGCATCCTTATTAAATCCATTGTGCATGTAGAAGTATCGTTGGTGCACAACTTAACTACAATACCATAGAGAAAGAATTAATGGTTGTAGTGTTTACACTGGAAAAGTTTAGACAGTATGTATTAGGATATAAAGTATATATGCATAAAGATCATAGTGCCATCTGGTTCCTCATGAATAAGCCAATGGTAAGCCCTCGTATCATACAATGGCTTGTAATCTAACAAGAGTTTGATTTAATGATGATCGATCGCAAGGGCACTGAGAATGTAGTTGCTAATCATTTATCTCAGTTGCAATGGGACAACAAAGAGGATGAGTATCCAATATTTAATCATTTACCTAATGAATTCCTCTTTGTTGGTGTAGTGAATAATCAATCACCCATGGAGACAAACTAGTACAGTAGCATTCTTACCTATCTCCTCACCCAACAAACACCACAAGAGCTAAACCTTAAGAAGAAACAATAGTTTCTTCACCAAGCTAAGTACTTTATGGAGATCAATGGGAAACTTTACAAAGTATATCTTAATGGCTTGGTTCGATGGTGTGTTCTCAATATAGATCAACTACAAGTTCTCCAAGATGCTCATGAGGGTCTTTGTGGGGGTCATTACATTGGAAGACAAACAACCATCAAGATCCTACTTGTAGGATATTATTGGCCTACATTATTTCAAGATGCCCATCATTTCATTCAATCTTGTGAGTCCTATCAATGTGATGGGGGAATGACTGCTAGAATGGAGGGTCCACAACAATGGATTCAACCGTTAGAACCCTTTGACATTTTGGGAATTGATTTTATGAGGCCAATTACAACAATGTCCAATGCAAAAGCATATATTATTGTTTCTATTGATTACCTAACAAAATGGGCAGAAGTAGCACATCATCTACAGTTACACGATTTGTTCAACAAAAAATCATAAATAGGTTTGGTGTGCCATGTGCACTTATTTCAGACAATGATACGCACTTCACAAGTGCAACTTTTCAAAAATTAATGCAATGCTTAGGGTTTGAACACAAACTGATAACACTATACCACCCCCAAGTGAATGGTCAAGATGAAGTCACCAACAGGAAGATTATGAAGATATTGATAAGAACCATTAGCAAGTCTAGGTGAGACTGGAGCACTAAACTAAATGATGCTCTTTGGGCATACTTCTCCATGTGGAAACTCCCTACAGGCTACTCTCCCTATGACTTAGTGTATGAAAAATTACCAATGATTCCCATTCAAACTAAGCTCTATACACTATCCATGGCATGTGACCTCAACCTTGACCTTGATCTAGCACAAAAACAATGGTTAGTAACCCTTAACTTGCTAGATAAAAACTAATTAGCTGCCCTACCATCTAACGAATTTCACAAGGCCTTCAATAAACAATGTCATGACCTAAGAATTAGGAAAGTTAAATATTAGCTAGGAGATAAGGTTCTCTACTGAAATCTCACACATGTGCCACAACGTACTACATTTCAAACACTGTGGGAAGGACCTTATATTTTTTATGCAACTTTTCCTTCAGGGATCATGAAAATCTACAAACCTGAGAGGCTGGATAAGAAACTTTTGGTCAACATGCAAAAAAGTAAACCGTTTTATGAGCTTAGGATAGCCAGCACACATGCTACCACTGTTAGTAGACAACCTTGCTCAGTATTTTGGATCTCCTCTTTCTAACTCAGTCATGGGAGAGATGGCTACCTATGCTAACCATTCTAGGCCCTCAGTTCTTTTTGAACTTTTGTTTTACATGTTTTTGTTTCACACATTTTTTTATACATTTTTCCAACTTTTCTTATTTTTGTTTTACACAATCGTTCATATTTTTACTATTTATTTTATTACTTGATTTACTTTTATTCATCATCTAATAAATGCTCATGTTGATGGATTGAACTATATCATATTGATTGCTAATGTTTGGTTTTTACCTTTGAAATTATGATGTTGATATTAAGGTATGGTTATTTTTGTAAAATAGGCAATGAGTCCACACCATCCACTCATCTATACAACTCTATGGTCTCCTTTGGCTTGGAATCGTACAATCCCTCTTTTTCTAAGTAAACTTTTAATGAATTGGTGGCTAGGTACTTTTCAAACCAAAGAAATACTCAAAGGATGAAAAGGGTGTGACTTCAAGGGGATTCAATGCATTTTTGCTAGCCATTATCTTGGGTTGNGACTTCAAGGGGATTCAATGCATTTGTGCTAGCCATTATCTTGGGTTTCTTGGATGGTTTTTCTTGGGTTTTTCGCCATTTTGACATTGTTCAAATATCAGGAAGCTGAGTGAATAAAAATAAGTCTTTGGATTGTGTGGTTCTCATGCATAATCATAAAAAAGAGAGNTAAAAATAAGTCTTTGGATTGTGTGGTTCTCATGCATAATCATAAAAGAGAGAGAGAAAAAAAAGGTGTGAGAATTCAAAGCACACCCCTTAGACATAATAAAGAAATATGAGCTGTAAGAATTAGTTATGGAACTGGAAAGACATGTTAACCATGCTTGAAGGTTCTCTCTAACTAAGGCCCTTTCTTACTTCCTACTTCTCCATCTCACTCTCCTTAAAATGGTGGTGACTCTTTGTGGAAGCATTCTTGTTGCTTCAAGTGGATGGATTGTTCAAGTGTGTTGATGCGAGGTAACTGGATGTGGTTTGTTTGAGTTTGGATTTGGGATGAGTTCTACTCAGTCACATTAACCATAAAATACACAAGGGACTTTACATAACCTTGTTCTTGGGATTTCATTCCATTCTCTCCTCTCCATCTTTCTCCCCATTTTTCCACCTCATTGCTGGTT
Organism: Gnetum montanum; assembly: GCA_015680685.1. Classification (NCBI taxonomy): domain Eukaryota; kingdom Viridiplantae; phylum Streptophyta; class Gnetopsida; order Gnetales; family Gnetaceae; genus Gnetum; species Gnetum montanum. The sequence continues at coordinate 250,194 of MNCI01010591.1, read as the reverse complement.
TTATCATTAGTCCATTCTAAGTTGATGCATTATTTTTCTTTGGTAAATTCTTATGGGTAAATTTTTTACTCTTGCTTCCAAATGACATTCCTAGAGTCTACAAACTCTTTGGTTTGTGGGTTTGTTAGGGCATAAAAGGCATGAGCCTACTTTGGGGAGGACCCACTGGCATTCCTTTTTTGGTGCAATTGTTAACTTCTTTTTCTTAAACATTTTTTGCAATCAATCATTTCTTGTTTCATCCCCATCCATGAAATCCATTTTATTGGCATTTCCATTGATATTTTTCATCTTTCTTGCTCCTCATGTTTTTTCATCTTATAGCTACCAAAGGTTCACTCTTAGTTGATGGGGCCCTAGCACAAATTTTTCAATTTTTTCCATTTTACTAATTTCCTAACCCCTATACCTTGGATAGTTTCCAGTGATAAATCTCTGAACCAATTTCTTCCATAACCACAACTTAGCCAATGCACTTCATATCAAGGCAAGGTATTAACTACATTGTGGATTATCTATCCTTGCTCATTTGTGACTATTTTGTTTGTGTAGATATCAATCATACAAATAATGGACTGGGCTTGGAGGAAGCACTCTAGATGGACCAGAACTGGAGCATTTATGAAAGAAGCAAGTTTGGTGGCAATATTAACATTGGTAGCAACATGCTCCATATTCTTTTTCTCTCTCTTTTTCTCTTCAAGCTACCAAATAAAGGATTGGATGTCATTCATGTACGAGTGTTCATCACAATGGTCATGAACACTAATGTTGTAATATACTTATTGATCTGTTCACAAGGCATGTTGAGTTTGTCATCCCATTCCACTATCAGTTGTCAAATAGTCAATAATCCCATACATTCCCAATATTTTGTAAGGAACTCAAGGATGAGTTTTCATTCAGTCATGGAGGTATGATGAGCGTTGTTACTCTAGCAATTATTCTATTTATTAGAGCAATTACTCTAGTGGTTACTCTAGCAATTACTCTAATTATTAGAGTGGTTACTCTAGCAGTTATTCTAATTATTAGAGTGGTTACTCTAGCAGTTACTTTAGTAGTTATTCTAATTATTAGAGTGGTTACTCTAGTAGCTACTTTAGCAGTTATTCTAATTATTAGAGAAATTACTCTAATTATTAGAGTAGTTGCTCCCAAGCCTATAAATACAGTGCCTAGGTGCATAACTAGGGGAAGTCTTTTAGCAGTCAAGTAGCAAAACTCTTGTAGTCTATTTGAAAGTTAGATCATTTTCCAAGTGCCCATAGTAGGAGGTCTAAGTGTGGGCAGATCTTTATTCGAGCGTTGTCTACCTAAGCACACCTTGTGTATGGAAATAAAGATGAGCTCTTTGATTCATCCTTACAACACTTGAGATATTTTTTTCTTATGCATTTATTTTATTTTATTTTATTTTCTTATGAATTTATTTTATTTTATGCATTTTACATTTCTGTTATTAGCACAACAATTCATTTTGATCAATTAAGCAAATCGTTAAATTACACAATCATGACCACTTCGAGCATGCATGTAATTCTTGGTAACCTAGTAACAATTAGCGTTTGATTATTCCAACAGTGTTGCACTAGTTCAGGATGTGTACAAAAAGTGGGAACAGATTCTAGTGTTAGGATTAGTTAAAACTTAGTTAATGAGTAGTTAAGTTAAATTAGTCACTTAGTTACCTCTCTCCTTCCCTAGTAGCGCAGAACATAAAAACATAAAAGCTATAAAAATCATATGCCTCAAGCTTACTTAACTATACAATCGTGACATACAGGTAAGCTTACAAAGACAACAATCAACCAAACCATCATTGTTCTAGAAGGGTGCATAAGCACTTAGTCCTTGGAATTTAACTGGATCATGTGTGAAATGCTCGTATTTGTATGGTTGAGCGTAGGGGTACCTCTCCACTGATCACCAACTATTATACTTCATACACTTTAGATCAAGGTGATTATAAAAGCTATGATGTTGTTATTGAATTTTTTTACTATATAATAACTAATATCAAGATAATCATTTGCTATCTTCTTAGATCTTATGATCGAATAGATTACATCAAACTTAACATGATATCAAAGACTAACTTAGATTGTTCATGTTAATCACCATGATGAAAGAAACAGTTATGGGATAAGTAAGTGCATTTAATGAAACTTTAACTATAAATATCAAAATTTTAATTTTATTTTTTACATTTTAATAATAAAAAGTAGAGAATAGGAAGAATATTAGTTACAAATTTAACAAACTTTTAGATGGTTTGTCAAACTGCAAAAAATCAATAATAATATTAAAAATTTAAAGTACATAATCATTGAAGAAAGAGTTTAAAGAAAAAGCCCAAAGGTTTTTGGAATATTCTTTAAGTTTTTATCCTTAAAACTAGTCTTAAAAAACTCCCCTCTAGGGGAGGAAAAGGATTAGGTCTTACACGTATTTAGAAGTACCATAATAGGTTTTCACTTCTTAATAAAAAATTTCTTATAAAGAAAAAAGAATATATCAATTAGAAATAAAGAACAAATAGCAACAAAAGTCAAAATCTTTCCATCATTAACCCTTCAAAATAAAAATAAATTAATACTATAAAAAATAAATTAATCATTTAACTTTTACAAGGAGGTTTTTTACTTAAAGTTATAGTTGAAAAGTGACATCTTTGAAAATATGGTATTTGAAATGTGAAGAGATCATAGCTATGCTCTTGCTACTAGAAAATAACTCCACACTAAAACTTCCAAATAGAATAGATAATAAGGGGTCAAAGATAATTCCAAATGTGAAGAATTGAATTAGATGAAGCAAGCTAATCACCAAGAATGTCTTCAATGATGCTTAGTTAAAAGTTTTTACAAATTCTAAACATCCATTTTCAAGCATGCTAAGAAACATAATACTTAGAAAACATGAGAAAATAAGTATTCATTTCTATAAAGAGGACATAAAAAAACATTTCTTATATGTTTAAGATTAGGGATGATAAGAAGACCTTCATGAATAAGACATCATTAAAAACTTTTGAAGTTTAGAAAATGTAGGATTTCTTCAAAAAATTTTAATTTTTCTCATCATAAATTGTGATAATAGTTACATTTTCCATTTCTTATTGAATTCTTTATGAACAAAATCATTTTTTGTAACATCTCATAAGCAACTTTTGAATTAAAAGAAAAAATATATCTATTATCCTCTTAAAAAATATCTAAAAAAGTCTAATGCAAATTGTTATTAAATTAAAATAAATTGAATAATTTTTAATGTTAATTATTTCATATTAAAGTCTCTCTACATAAATATTATAATGAGAGAAAAATTCAAGGCTTAAAATCAAATAGATCTACATGAAAAAATTTTCCTTAAGATCCATGGAGCTCAAAAAGGATCTAAGGTACCTTAGCTGGTCTTGTTGATCACTTAAAGATTTATGAGTCTCATATCGAGGCACAAATAAATGAAAACATGTGGTAACTTGCAAATTATTAATCCAATGCTTGATTTGAGAAACAAATATTGAGATAATATAAATATAATAGAAAACGATGTAGTCAAAACAATTACAAACTTTGTATTAATATTGCAAAAATACAATGATAGAAAATATACATATGAGGCTTCTAGATTTTCAAAATGTGGAACTATGAACATTCTAAAAATATTTATGAAAATGCATTTAAATGTCTAGCATGAAGATGGGTGGGGTGTGTTTTGTAGTCCTTCTAAACATGTCTACCTTACATTGATCTATAGGTTGTAATAGACTCTTGATGTTAGCAATGCTCAATGTTGGGGAAATGACTTCAAGCTTTTAGATCTCTACTATGATCTAAAAGCCTCAAGTTTAGAATGATTTGAATGATCCAAAAAGTCCCAAAAATGATGTCAATTATAGTTAAATAGGCCTAGGTTTGTTGCTTCTATATTCAAGTGGCTTGCTGAAGTTTCCATTCATTATACACAACATTGTTGGCACTTGTAATGATCCAAAACTATAGCATTTTTAAGAATTTCAATAGGAATGCTAGCATTTTTAACATTGCAAGGTTCAATTACACTATTTCAACATAATTCATGACATTTTTTATGTTCCATAACATGAATTACATGTTACAAAATTAAAATACTCTAGAATTTTGGAAAAACAAGGCTACAAGATTGATTTTATGAAGGGAAATTGAGGCATTTTTTTTGTTTTTAAATCCTATCAAAATTACATGAAAAAACAACAAGGCTATATGATTTACAACTAAGCTTTCTTTTAGGCTTTTCATTAACTCCTATTTATTGATGTTTTGAATATTGACCCAAAAGACATCAACAAAGAATGTAAGAAACCATTTTAGGTTCATCACCATCACTTGATTTTGTAGCTATTGAATCATGCCAAGGAGTACTCACAATGATGAAGTAAGATTAATCATGGAATGTTGAGAATTTGGAATGAGAGATTGGTTGTATTCGCTATTTGGAAGTGGTCAAACAAACTCATAGAAAATTTCAAGAGTTTTGACATCATGATCATGAAATATTAATATTTTCATTGACTGATGAGGGCTTCGTGCTTCACATTCGATTGACTAGTTACATGTGGTTAGACTTGAATGAAACAGTGCTTTGATATTGACTTCTTTGGCCACTTAGCTCTTTTTTCTTTGAGCCATTTGGCTTACTTTACTTTAGGCTACTTTGGCCTATTGGATTTCTTAGTATTTCTTCTATATATATATATATATAAGTGAAACCTTATTTGGATTTTAATGCCAAGGCCTAACTTTTTTTGTCTTGTTAAGTTAAGTATTTGAAGATTCAGTGAACTACTTTATGAAGCATGTTATAGAAGATGTCACATGGCTAGGATACATGAATCTCAAGCAAAGTTTTTCATCATTAGTAAGAAAAGAAAGGCTAAATTTGGTATATGACTATGGATATGAAAGGCTTGTTGAAATGATATGAGGAAAACACTATTGATATGGTCAAACAAGCTAGTAAAATCTTATATATTGAGATCACATTATAACTCACTACTATAATGATTCATACCTTTGTGATGACTCCAACGTCATCTTGTAAACATAATTTGCATAGAGCAAGTGATGAGCCGCAATATCACGTACACAATATTGCATCTGCCACGCGATATCGCGTCCTGCCTTATCTTCTATAAATAAGAGGTGGTGCCCTTTTTTTTGGATAGTTAGAATTAGACCCTTAGCCAAACTCTTGTAGTTTTACCATTCTAGAGATAGAATAATTTCTGTGTGCCCACAGTAGGAGTCATAGAGTGAACGGATCTTTATTCGAGCAATTTGTACCTAAGCACACATTTGTGTATGGTAATAAAGATGAACTTTATGATAAACCTTGAAACATATAGAATAAGCTAATTAGTAATTAATTATTTTTAATGTTTAATTATTTCCTAGTTAATTAATATCTCTCTCAACCTTTGACTCTCTTAGTTAAGTACACTCAGTACATCGCTTTGAGCATGCGTGTAGCACTTGGTAACCTAGTAACGATTAGCATTTGGTAATCCCAATAGCGTTAAACTAGTTCAGGATGTGTACGAAAAGTGGGAATGGATACTGGTGTTAGGAACAATTAGAACTTAGTTAATGAATAGTTAATGTAAGTTAGTTACTTAGTTCTCTTTCCCTTCCCCTTATTAGCATAAGACATCAAAAAGATAAAAGTTATAAAAATCACATACCTCAAGCTTACTTAATCATGCAACCGTAACAATACAAGTAAGTTTGGGAGGATAACAATTGATTAACTCTGAGTATTCCATTAAGGCACATAAGCACTTAGTCCTTGGAGTTCGACCAGATCGCGTGTGAAACGCTCATATTCGTATGGTTGAGTGTAGGGGGTACATCGCCACTCATCATTGGCACCGTTGCCAAGGACATAGTTGTTTGTGTGCTATGTAGAACATAGGAAATCATTTATATTGTTGGAATGCTAGAATGAACCCTTAGGATTAATCAAGGAAAAATAAGACAATGAAAAATTGCACACCGAACAAGACAAAATGTCTTCTTCTTCGCATAAGAGCACTTCACCTCATAGGACTAACACAAGGGACAGTCGACGGCATAATACACATAATCAAGATCCTCCAATTCCTCAACAATTTCGTGTGGTATATAATCATCATGATGAGTATGTACCCAATTTTACCTTTATTCTCCACCAAGATGAACCACTACATTGGAGAGACTTGGAGGGTAACATAGTGTTCCCTCTAGACTGATCAGTCCCCAACATGCTCCTTCGTGCTCTCTAATGAATAGACATGCCACTTTTCTATGCAGAATATGTTGCATGTGATCATGACACAAGGGACTACCATCCCACAGAAGTGCAACGTCAAAAGGAATTGCGATAGGAGAGATACCATACATCCTCGAAGGATAAATGGCCCCATAATGCTCTGCATGTCTTGAGCGAAATTGAGGATGGTGAACTTGCTTCAACAGGTTCTCCACAAAACAATGTTCCTCCTCCTAACAATGGTTAGGAGGTGGTGTATCAAAACCTCCACTCCATGATTCAAAACCCTGGTTCTGATACCCATGAACATGAAGTGTTCAAAGAAGGAACACAAACACACGATAAGGATGGACATTCTGATCATGATCATGATCATGGCTAAGACCACCGAAGAGAAGGTAGAAAACACCATCATGGTAATGGTTCACCTTCATCGTTACATTCACCCTCTCCTTCAATGTCTGAACATATTCATAAGGAAACCAACCATGAGGATAAAGGAAAACAGAGTGGAAAACATCGACAAGACAATCGAGAACAAGGATGATGGAACTCTAAGGAATCAAGGCATAGAAGAAGGGAGAGTAGGGAACCACGTAGACACCAGAGACGCTATGAAAAAGATGACCAAAAAGAACCCCTACTTGCAACTAGAAGCATGGTAGATATCACAGAGGCCGTAAAAGTTCTCACACGACACCAAAAGGATAGTTGGATCAAGAGGTTAGACATGAAAAACATCCCACAATTTGAAGGGGGATACAATGCTAATCCTCAAAACCATTTACAATCATTCCACAATGCATGTGCCTTGCAAAAAATAGAAAATGAATGGCAAAAACTGAAGTTCTTTCCAAGGACACTAGTGAAAGAAGCTAAAAGTTGGTACCAGTCCTTAGAATCGGAATCCATTTGGAGGTGGAGTACAATGTTAGAACTGTTTAATGATAAGTACCAAACGTACTCCTGAGTGTCTAACCTACAAAAGCAAAACCAAGGATGGAAGCAAGGAAATCATGAACCCTTAGATGTTGCCATGGGCCACTATTACACACTATTACATCATTGCCTTGGCCATGGTTATTCACAACGGGATCAACTACACCATCTTGTGGATGGACTTAGGTATGAAATAAGAAGAACCCTTGGGATGTATGCCCAAGGAAGGTTATTGGAGCTTAGGTCTCATCAAATCCAAAGATTGCTAGAG
>MNCI01010591.1:212947-232823 GCA_015680685.1 Gnetum montanum | reverse complement strand
GGGGGGGCGTGGTTGAGAGAGAGAGAGAGCATGTTGGCTCTCTTGTTATAGACCACTGGAATCATCAACATCAATCATTTGTTGCAACTTGTCAAAAATGGTAAATAAAACTACAAGCAAACATATTAGTGTTATATGTAATCAATGCTATGTAATGGCCTTAATGTTGCATTGCAAAGGTTGGATGATGTCATGAGCAGGGCTAAATTCTAGCGAGAAACTTGGTTTCATGTATTTTCTCCTCCTCATCATTATCTTAGATGGGAACTTTGACTAAGGGATCCTCTATGATGCTTTTGGCTTCAAGGCTAATGATCATCAGACTACTTCAAGATGTGAATGTTATATGATAGAATGGTCTTCAGGCCTAGTGCTTGGATCTTTTAGGTCAACTTGGTCTAATGACATCATGAGATAGTCCTTGTAGGCTTTAAGGCTAGTGAAATTTGCTCTCTCATGTTCCTAGCCAAATCATGGATGAAAACATAAGAAGATTAAGTGGCACCTATGTAATAATGAGTAAATAATGCAAAAACAATATAAAATATCTTATTAATTATGCAAACACATGCTATTTTAATGTCAAACAAGATGAAAACAAGATTGACTAAGGCGATGGAATATAGGTGAAGATAAATAAGATGGAATAAAAGTTAAAGAAGGTTACATAAAGGTCAAAAAAAAGTTAAAACACCATGAAAGTATGAAGAATAAGGTCAAATATGGTCAATTGAGGTTACACTTTTGCCAATTTTAGGCCTTAGGAGGACCATGTTGCTAGTTTAAGGCCTTGGCAGCGCATGGCTACATGGTGTTAAATGATGATCCAAGATGGTCAAACCCCACTACTTAAAAAATAATAAAAGGATTAAAAATGGTTAACACAAGCCATAATAAAGAAAATAAGGTGGTTATGATGAAACTAAAGTGATTTAGAAGCTACATGAGACCAACTAATGGTAGTGAAGGTCAACAATGCATAAGAAGGTTAAAAAGAAGTTAAAACACCATGAAATAAGGTCAAATCTATTAAAAGGAAATACATGTGGTAAAACATGATGATTATCGGTCAAACAAAGTTAGATTCTACCAATTTTAGGCCTTACCAAGCAATGATATGAGGCTACAGGGTTGCCAAGGAAGTTTGGACACATGAGGAGGTTGTTTTAGGGGTTTTTTTAAGGAAAATTTGATAATTTTTCTTGTGACTATGCTATGCTCTATTGGTGACTATGTTGGTCCAACATATTCATGTATTTCCTAGCAACATTAATGGGTAGTTTCCTAGGCTTAATATAGTCACTTTCATGTTTTTGGTGGCCTAGATAGCTAGCATAGGGGGTTGGTATTAAGGATTGGCAAGTTTTGGCACTATTTTCACCTTTAGGAAGCTTGAAAATCATGTTTCTATTGGTGACTATGTTGGGCCAACATAGCCATGGTAGGTACCAATGTAGTCACATGAAATAATTACATTATTGGGGTTCTAGGATTCTAGGATTGGTCCTAGAGCACTGCTGACTTCCTAGGTTAATGCAAGGTCATTGAAGGACTGAATTAGCTATTTGGAGGTCAAATTTGAATAATGGAAGTGGATTTTATGGCATTTCCCATTTGACTATGCTAGGCCAACATAGTCATGGATTGTGCCAATGTAGTGATGGTGAATTTGCTATTTCAAAGGCTAAAACAAAGTGAAATTTTAGCTAGATGAAGTGGGATAAGGTTCTAGGATTTTTGAGTCAGTTTTAAATCATTCTAAGGGGTATAGTATTAATTGATGTTGCCACTATAGTGGGCCAACATAGTCATAGGTTTCCCTAGTAGTCATGCATGGAATATGTTTGATGGTGAGTTTTAATGCCTAATTGACTATGCTAGTAGGCTTCTAGAATCATTGGTGCTACTGGCTAAGGTTTTAGTGTTAAAATGATCATTTTTGGTGATTGTTTGGGTCTTCAAATGGATAAATACCTCTTAACTACGTTGGCAAAACATAGGCATGCAATTCCCAATGTAGTTGAGATGCTTATGATGGAAAATGATGGATTTTGACTTGTTTCCTAAGGTTTTATGATCTCAAGATGCTCTAGTAGGGTTCTAGGCCTTTCTAAGAGTCAATTTAAGCTATTTCTTACCGATTTTGATATTTTCCAAGTGGACTATGCTAGACTGTATTGGTGCCTATGCTAGGCAAGCATAGTCATGTAACTTATAGTGTACATGGGGTTTGGAAATGTAAAATAATGAGTTTTATGTTGAAAAATGCTTTAGTGGGTTCCCAAGCTTTGCTAAAAATGAATTTGAGTTATTTATGGTTAATTTTGGATGGACTACACTAGGCACCACCAATGGCTATGCTAGTCCAACATAGTCATGCAAGCCCCAACATAGTTAGGGTTGGAAAATATTCGAAATGGGAAAAGTGGTAAGCTTTGTCTTGGGTTTTAGTTTGGCTAGATTTTGAGGTTCTTAGGAAATGTGTTTGACTAGAAAATGACTTGTTTCAAGCTTTTCAGGTGGACTACACTAGGAACCACTAGTGACTATGCTAGCCCAATAAATTTACCCTTGGAAAATGCATTTTGGTTGGTTTTCTCTTCATTGGTTGTTAGTCTAAGGTCACTAGGAATCTTGGGTAGTTGTGGAGGTTGTGAAATGATAGTTTGGAGTCTTATTTTTGTTTCCATGATAAATTTTAATCATAAACCTTGTGAATACACTAGGCCAACATATCCACAACCTCCCTCTAGCATAATCATGGGTTTTAACTAGTTTTTTACACCATTTTGTGAATTTGACAAAGTTTTGAGGCTTTTGGGAGCTCTAGCCAAGGTTTGGGAAGATGGAATAGATGTTTGGTATCAACTAGAGGTTGGATGAGTTAGAAATGATCTATCCCATTCTTAACTATTCTAGGCCACTATAGTCATGCTCTTTCCCAATGTAGTTATGCCAAAAATCTATTTTATGGTAAGATTTGATGCTATTATAGTACACAATAACTATTAATTTTAACACCTAGTTACTAATTTTGGTTACAAGTTTCATGTGTTGGTATACAATGTAGATGGGATGATGGGAAATGGAAAATGCAACATATTCCATTTGACTACACTGGGCTAGCATAGTTAGACTCTAGACCAGTGTAGTGTCATCGAATACCAAGTTTTCCCATGAATTTTAAGGCTTTTGATAACTCAATTTATACCAATATCAACACTTGGTTTCTTGGCTTGAGCATGAGGTTTTTCAGCATGCAAGTGTAACTGAGGAATTGGTTTTGGGATTGGATGGAATATGTCATCTATTCCAAGGCTTCCATTAGTATAAACTCTAGCATAGTCAAGCCTAGAAGTCCAAAATCCCAGTGTAGTCATGTTTTCTTGGTCTATTTTTGGTGTAATTTAAAAAAAAATTTGTAGTAGAAAATTATGAATTTTCAAGTTTCAATATTATGGGTTTTTAGTTCATCATTCAATGATTCCAATGGCTATGATATAATTAAATTTGGATGAATAGTTTATTCTTAATGAGTGTTTCAATTGAGTCACTTAAAATTGGATTTTGGCCATGATGGCCATGTCTAGGTCAATTTTGTAATTTTTTCTTAAAAACTAGATAAGAATTTTTATGTTTTCTTGTTATGGAATTGTAGTTCATGATTTTACAATTCAAACATCTATGGAATCATCAAATTTTATTAAGTGGTTAATTTTTTACAAATGTTTTCATAAAGTTGGGTGAAATCAAGGTTCTAAGGATATTACGTATTTACCCTTGTGAAGATGGGTAATGTTGAGACTTTGAAAAAAAATTTCCATTAATGTTCCATGATCCTAGGGATTGTATAAAGTGTTAGTAAGGGTTTAAAGGTGGTTTGGATTGAATTAAATATTCTTTTTCTACTATTTACTGTATCCATTCCATTTTTTGGTTTTGTTATTATTCAATTCGATTAAATTTTTGTTTATGAGCTTCAGTTGTCTTTTGAGTTTTTTAAGCATAGAATTTAACATGAAAACTGAAATTTTAGTCCTACACTATCAATTTTATGTTTTCACTTATAAATTTTCAATTCCATGTTTTTGGTTCTAAATTGTCATTTTCCTATTTTCAGTTGTAAATAGTCATTTTCATTTTTTCAGTTATAAATAGTCATTTTTATATTTTGGTTGTAAACTATGTTGAAAATAGGTTATAAATGTTTTTCATTTTATGGCCATAATGGATCATATGATTTGCTATGTTAAGGCCATGGTGGATAATAGGGTTACCAGTTTTAGGCCTTAGTAAGCAATGGTATGTGCTAGTTTTAGGCCATAGTGGGTTGTAATCCATACTTGCCTAGTAAGTATGAGATGCTCTCAGAATAGCATATAAGGCTAAAACAAACCATGGAGCATGATAAAATGTTGTGAAAGTAAACAAATGGCCTTTAACAAAAGAACTGGTAAGGTTTTTACTATGAACTTGTTGTTTGACTTTTGAGAGGTTAAGGAATCCTTTTGGTATAAGTTTATGTTCATCACCTTTCTTGTTAATGATACTAAGTTATATGCATTTTCATTAATCATGCCATGTTTTATAGTTAATGTTGCTAGTATCATTATTGTCTTTGTTGTTGGTGGCCCTAGTCTAAGTATTGAGAGTTTCCTCTTGAAACTCCACCTCTAAACCTTGGTTAATGTTAACATAGTTAATCAAAGGTAGTGACATGTTATCTCCATGAAAGATAATTTTTCCTTCCTCATAGGACAAGTGAATCTCTTGATGTATAGGGGATGAGACTACATGAAGCTTTGCTAACCATGGCCTTCCTAAGATCAAGTTGAAGCTAGGTGACTCTTCAACTACTAGAAAGTTGGCAGATGTAGGGAATTGCTCATCATCCATGAAATTCAAGAAGATGAAACCTCACACTACTACTTATGAGCCATTAAATGACTTGAGTGTTACGCTGGTGGTTGCTTGGACATTCTCAATCAAGCCTAGTTTATCAGCAATGGAAAATGGAATCACATTAGTCGCTGCCCTATCATCTACATGAACATGATAAACTTTGTATTTTTCAATGTATAGTGATGAGGAGAGGGTTTAATAACACCTCTCCATTTTGAAAGTTAATCTTTAATTCACTATCATAGAAGTGGAGCATGGGCTGATGCTAATTTTATCTAAGTGAAGCTTTCTCAATGACAGAGTGAATTGATTATTCGTTGGTGGACATGTCTTTGCTCACAAGAATAAAGGTTAACACTTGAGCTAGTGCATCCCTATGAGTAGGAAAAGTTATTAACAAGTCATACAAGTTTGGTGATGTGTTCTTTTATTTTAGGGATCATTTGGCTTGTTCCATTGTTTCAAGAAAACTCTTTTCCTTGGCATGTAATGTTTTAGTCTTAGTGGTTCTAACCTCCTCCATCCTTCCTAGAGTTTGTGGCTTAGGCCTTGGTCCATTTTCCTTGGACTCCTTGTTCATGGATGTAGTGAATCTTTGTGTAGGTTCTTTTAATGTCTTTTATCATTAATTAATTTTAGTGGACTTCATTGTAGGTTTGGAAACAGATAGATTTCATTGTTTTTGTGATAATGGTTTCTTGCTAACCTCTAAGTGATGGACCACTATAGATGGAATTTGATCATGGGTTGTTATAGGATTACTTGTTGAAGATGAAGGGACTTATATAAAAAATTGTTTCCTAGGCTTTAGAGGATTGGTCACTTGTGGTCTTCATTGTAAATTTGATGCCACTAAAGGTGAGACACATATAATGAACAATTTCTTAGGGGCTAGAGGGGGTGGTATCCATATGATGAACGACTCTCTAGGGTTTGTGTTTTGAAGTTGTGATGATACTTTGATGACAAATGTTTTCCTAGGAGGATAAGACCATTTGGTTTCTATAAATGAGGCTACAATATAGAAGCTGTTGTTGGCTCTTGGAGAGTTGGGCTCATTCAACAATAACTCTTCATAGTTTATTATCTTCTAGAGGCCATCCTGTAATGCTAGGAAAAAATCAATATCATGGCCATTCATCTAATGATAATGATAGTGCGTATCAAGTCTAAAGTACTTTGGTAGCTTGGGATCATCTTTGGTAGCTATCATTGGGTCTCTAGCTATGTCACAAAGATGATCATGCCTTTTACAAGCCTCTTCAAATAGTTTCTTATGTTGTATATAGTCCTCTTTAAGCAACTATTCTAAGAGCTCAGAGGGGTTTAAAGGAAACCTTGCATTTTTAGACCTATCCTTCCATCCAAAGTTTGATCTTGGTTGATTTGGGATGTAGGAAGTGAATGGTTGCAATGAGTCTTTCAATGTGTTGCATGGTGGTGATCCTTACATTTTTCCTTACTTTGACTCTTTTGTTACTATAGCCACAATTGTATGTTCTTACTTGGTTTTATTGTTAGCCATCATTACAAGTTAATTTTTATAGGCCACATAGGCTAGGTCATTTCTTGCCTCATCTACCTCCTCAATGTTCTTAGTTTATGAGAAGGCTTGGCTTAGTGATTAAGGCTCTAGCTAGTAAAGCTTTAACTTGATAAAGTCATTTAATACTTCCTTAAAGATGGCCAAGAGGTGAGTTTAAAAAATAGGCTATGGAATCTAATTAAGTGTTGAGTTCCACCTTTAAATGAACCTTTTGACAAATTCAAGTGGCCCTTGCTTGACATTTATCAATTGATACAATATGGAATCTAGCTTCAAGTTATATCTGAAGAGGTTGACTAATTGGTTAATCAAGTCCTCAAATGAAGAGATGGAATCTCTAGGCATGGTTTGGTACCAATCTAGAGCCTTACCCTTGAAAGACATGGGAAAAATCTATAGTATAATATGAGGCCAATATTGCAAAAATAGGTACTTAGATACGAAGATGACTAGATGTGCATTGAGATCCCCTTTACCATTTTATTTGGTGAAGTTTGGAATAGGAAAGCCTATAGGCAAGGTTGTTTAAGACATTCTAGGATGCATAGAATCATCTTGGTAGAAATCTAGAACCTTGATCATCTAAGTTATATTGGCATTGAGTTTTCATAGCTCTTTGGTAAGGTCTTGGATCATTTTGAAAGCTTGATCCAAGCCTTGGGGTATCCCTATGGGCTATGATGCTTGTGTTGATGGTTGTGGGGTTAATTGAAAGACATGTGATCTTGATATGGGATATGGTATGGATGGGAGGAGATGGGTAATGGTGATCATAGGTGTGCTAACCAAGGAGAAGAGTGTTTGAGTTGGAACGTATGACATGAAGTAGAGGAAAGGAGTATAAGAGGCTTGTGTTTCTTCGGGTCCCAATGAGGGCTCCACTTGTATGACAAAGGGAGATGGTGAGGTTAACATTGTTGATGCTGGGTGAACAGAGTGAGGTTGTTAAGAATGGATATCAAATAGAATAAGGAGGTGGATTGAGACATAGGTTGTGTCTAGTGTGTGGTAGTGATTGGTGTGGAATCAAACATGGTAGAATAGACAAGAGGAGATTTGGATCAAGGAAATTGTCCCATCTATGAGGCAAGAGATGTGGAGTTGGATGTAGTGGTTTGAGGAATCAAAGATTGAAAAAGACTTTAAATGAAGGTGTCTAGCTCATGTTTAGCCTTAAATTGTTCCTCTTATTAAAAATCATCTACACTAATTACCTCACTAAACTCATCAACCTCTATGATTTGCATGAGCATTTCTACATTAAAGTCAATGAGGGAAATTTGGTCATAAGGAGATGGGATGTATTCTTCCCCATCCTAGCATATAATTTTTGACCTAGAACTTAGCAATTAGATTCAAAGGATGATATCAAGATACTAGCTTCTATCTTGGCATAGAGGAAGTTGTATAACTTCTCATTAATAAGCACGAAACTCAAGTTTTTACCCCTTTGCCTAAGTTATTACCTTTGTTCTATGACCACAAGGTATCTTGGGTCATAAACATGAATTTCATCTTGTTTGGATGTCATATTCATCATGTTAAGGGGTAGGATAATTAATTGTCTAAAAGACATCATCAAAATAGATGGTTTAAACTTTTTTACTATTTTTAGTAAAAAAATGTAATAAGTGGAATAATCCACTAAGGTAGTTAACTAAAAATTGAAAGATAGTGGGAAACTACTACTATGAGATACTATTAGTAGATGGTCATATATTATGGAGTAGACAGGACAATTATCAACCATGTTGTGTAGTGAAAGTGGAAATGGATGATTTTTCTAGCAATGAAATTGGGTTTTGAAATAGAATAAGGCATTTAGAATGGAATTGTGCTTCTAGAATGGAATATGGATTTTGGAATGGAAAATGTTTCTCAAAATGGAATTAGGTTGATTTGTAGAAAACCAACAACTACTATGAAATTACAGCAAAAAACCCAATTCAATTATCATTGCTACACTAAGGTATATGGGAAAGGTGTTTTCAATAGCAACATTGGTTTCAATAGAATATGTTTGTAGGTCTTAGAGTTGAAGACATAACAGAATTTATATTAGGATGAAAATATTGAAATAGGATTTATGGCCAAGAATTTGGGTAGAGGTCCTTTTAGTGCCAGAAAACTATTGGACCTAGAAAATTTGATTGCTAGAATAGAAACTAAAATATCCCAAGCACTAGAATAGTTTTAGCCTCAAACTCCAAGGGCCTTTGGAAATGGAGTTTAAGGCACCTTGGAAAATCTAGCCAATCACCTAGGAACTTATGCAAGCATAACATGGCTACATAAATTGAAATGTAAATAAAATCATAAAAGGAAATGTAAACAACAATGGAAACATAAATATAAAAGAAAATGGAAATGTGAACAAAAATGAAATTCTAGATCTAAAATGGAAAAAGACAAAGAAATGGAAACATGAATATAGATCCACACAACAATGAACTATGACTTTATTAAAATTGAAAAAATAAAGTGGAAAGATCAAAATGTATAGATATTATGCTCAATGCATAAGAAGTTGCTTGAAGAAGTTTGATGTCCATTGGAGTTGACTACACTTACACCCCATGATCCAGATGCTTCCTCACTCTAGTTTCTAGCAACATCCCACTAGTGTTCATTGGGATCAGTAATTGTGATGATGGATTGATGTTCCACCTTTCATGCAATGGTATTATGTGGGACTCACTGTGCCTAACATAGCTACCAGTTCTTGTTGTCAAAGGAGTTGCAAGGTCACAAGGATCTTTGGGTTACAAGAAATGCCAAATTCTATTGTTGTTTTCTCCTAGGTTGTGGAATGGAATAAGATATTTACATTTGAATTTTATAGGTATGAAATTGCTATTTTAATGTCTACACATCACTATCATGATTATTGATAGATTGATAACAATTTGCAGGTTACAAAAATTACAACTCTCAATGTAGTTACCATTTATATTAAGTTTGGAATACACCATAGCCACCAATGCCCATCCATTCACTAAAAATAGTAAACATACTTTTATAACTTCACTGAAACCATCCCAACTATGCTAGCCTTGGTGGACTATGTTGAGGTTGTTGGAAAATGCTAGAAACTATGGGAAATGTGGAAAATGTTATCACTATTGGAATTTCTGGAAACTAATGGAACTTTAAGAAATGTTGGAATCCATGGAAATGTTATCCACATGAGCCATGGTGCAATTGTTGAAGACATTGGGTGACTACACTAGCCACTATTGGAAAAATGGAAAATGCTACCAATTCCAAAATGGAATGTGCTTCCAAGTCGAAAATGCAAAATGACAATAATTCCAAAATGGAAAATCTTAGTAGTTCCAACATTACATCTTCATTGGGTTTTGGTGATAACTACACTAGGTTGGGAATGGAAAAATTCATCTATTACATCTACACTAGGGGATAGATTATTCTAGTGTAGTTGAGGCTATACCTGTAGAACAACCTATGAAAATGCTAATTTTGATGATTCCCAAGGCATTATTAGCCTTCCCTAGCCCAAATATAGACATGAGGTATCTTTTTCCACTTGGAAAGTGAGGCAACAATAACTTCAGAGGCATTTTTCAACCTTGAAAGCTAAAGTATTCAAGATTTTAGTGCATGGATTACAAATCTTAAATTTACAATAAAACGTTGTCTCAAGTTGGAAATCAAGGTTACAATTTGCAACATGAATTTTTGGTGGTGTTTCACTATCATGTTACCAATTGTCAGGCCTAGCAGACTAATGTGTTATCAATTTTAGGCCCCAATAAGCTATCTTATTACTAATTTTAAGCTCTAGCTAGCCAATATGTCATCAATTTTAGGTAAGGGATTACCATTTTTAACACACATAGGGTAATTTTAAAAGAAAATATGTGAACAAAATAAATGTCAAAACATGACATAAGACTACAACAGCACATAAATGATTGTTAACATAAAAAGGGGTTAGATGTTGATTGTGGATTTGTTGCTTGATCTTTAATATATCAAGAAGCTCCTTTTGCATGATGTTATGTTCATCATTCACATTGTTCAACATGGCAAGTAGCATCTATTCTTGTAGGTCATCTAATGTTGTAGAGTTGATAATGTTAACATTTTTTTTGTTGGACCTAGTTTGAGTATCAAGTTTATCATTTATGTTAAGAGTTTCATCTTGAAACTTGACTTTTGAACCTTGCCCAATGTCAACATTATTAACCAAAGGGTAAAACATGTTATCTCCACAAATCACAATTTCATCATTCTCATTGGGTAAGTGAATTTTCTAGTGTATGGAAGATAGAACTACTTATAAATTTGCTAGCCATGGTCTTTCTAGGATCCAGTTAAAACTAGATGTTTCCTCAACCGTAAAGAAGTTGGCAAATGTTGGAAATTATTCCTTGGCTACAAAGTCTAACAAAAGAAAACCTCACATTGCTATAGTAGATCCATTGAAAGATTTCAATGTTGAAGTGGAGGTATCTTGGATGTTACCAACCATACCCAATTGCCTAACAATGATAAATCGAATTATGTTAATTATTGCTCCATCATCCACACGGACATGATGAACCTTGTACTTGCCAACATATATGGTAATGAATAGAGGGACACATAGTACTTCTTCATTGTGGGAGTTGATCTTAACCTTACTATCTTGAAAAGTAAGCATGGTTTGAAGCGTGTTTTCCCTAAATAAAGGAAACACAATAACTAAGTGAATGGATTTCTAATTAGGAGGAATGTCTTTACTCACAAGAATAAAAGTCAACAAACTAACTAGTGCTTTATTATAAGAGAGGTCATATAGGTTCAATGTTATGTTATTTTACTTCAAGGAATGTTTGACTTCTTCCATGACTATGAGGAAGTCTTTTTTTTTAGCATGTGAATTTTTAGATTTCATAGCTTTAACCTCCTCCATCTTTCCTAAGATTCTTAGCTCATGTTACAATGTGTACTACATAGGCATCTTACTTGTATATGACTCATGGTTCTCTCTTGATCAACTAGTTGATGAATGTTAAGCAATGGTATTCATAGGTATGGCTACTATCAATGTTGATTTCAATGTGCTAACTTATTTCCAAGCCTCTTGTTATTGGATATCTTCAATGGACTTATTTGGTGGCGTAGTGATATGTTGTCTTCATCACAATTATGGTGACTTCTTACTAGTTGGTGATGATATTGTTGAGGTATTGGCCACAATAGGTGAGCATCAATCATGATTTTTTGTGAATTTTCTCGTGGATGGTGGAGGAACCCTAATAGAAAATGGTTTCCTAGTTTTAGTGGGATTGATAATAATTTTTTTGGATTATGATGTTGTTACCACTAAATATGGAACACATATAACAAAATGTTCTTTAGGGGCCAAACATGGTGGTATCTGTATAACAAATGACATTTTAGGGTTTAGGTTTTAGGCCATGTACCAATTGGTGATACCTTAATGACAAATGGTTCTCTAGGAGGATTAGATTATTTGGTTGTTGTAAATAAGGCTATGGTGTAGGGATCACTATTAGTGTTTTTGAAACACCACAAAAATTTTTATGTTATAGCAAATTTTCATCATATGGATTTCACCCATGAAACTGGAGGTAAAACTTCATTGTAAATGTAAAGATTGCAATCCATAATGGAAAATTTCACATACTTTATACTTTTGGGTCTAAATAATGTCTCATAAGTGGTCAAAGTCTCATTATCCAAGTGAAAAAAGTCACCTAGTGTCTATATTTGGGCTTTTGAGGGTTAAAATTACCTTTTTGAATGCCAAAAATCATAATTAGATGGGTTTTATGGGGGTTATACATTTTTCTATGCTGAAAAAACTTGTAAGGGAAAATATCTTACCTACCCCTAGCATGGAGAGGTAGGGGATTTTCCCTCAGCTTGGAAACATTTTCCCCAACATGGAGACTACATTCTTAGCTTGGAAACCTTCCCCCATTAGTTTGAAAGTTTCCCCCATTGTGAGGGCTCCACCCTTAGCATGAAAATCGCATTCCCCCAGTCTGGAAGCCACAAAAGTCAAAATTCATCACTTCAGGCACTTCAACATTGACTAGCCACTTTAGCAAGAATGGTGGAGAGCTTAGCATGGAATATTTATCTCTAGCGTGGAAGGTGTGCCCTTGTTACTATTTGTAGTAAATAGAATGACCATGGGAGAAGGTGCTTACTATGTATAGAAGCCCCTCAAATTTCGGTACCCTTCTCATCTAAATGAGGCAGAGATTTGGTAGCCAATTTGTATCCAAAGCATAGCCATTTTTTAGTTTCATTCATGGACAAAAATCTATAAAATCTAGCATCAAATACCATTTACAGGTTCAGCACATTACACTTTTAAAACAATTTTGATGTTCTACACTTGGGCATTTTTAATAACTCAAGAGCTCTTACAAGTTTCCACACTTGTTTTCTCTTGAACCCAACATAGAAACTTTGTGACCTTGTGACTTTGGAATCCCCCTTTTAGATTTTTGAAGTTTCAAGATCCATGTTGTACTCTTGGGATTCCCAAATCTCAATGTAGAGCACTTGGGTAGCTTGGATTTTTCACACTTCTCAACTCCCATGATAGCCAACTTGCATATCTAAGATTGTAGTAGACAAGGTTTGAAAACATTAGGAGTGGCTTAGTATCTAGATCATGGAATAGATTGCATCAGATTCAATGAACTTTAAACTCCTACACTAGTGAACCCTCCCCTTTTCTTTCACAAGCATTTTTATGCACATTTCTGAAGCCCATTGTTATTTTGTTTTAATAAATTTTTGAAGTTTCATTATGTGTACAATCTGCATTTTCCTTTTGTTTCTTTTATTTAGATATGTAATTTTTGCATTGTATTTTCAAAATTTATTCACTTTGCATTTTGTAAGTCCCTAGTTGATCTACCAAACTAGCCAGGATGCCTCAAATCCCATTCTTTTTGAAGGCCTTGGGGATTCATGGTTTGAGGAACTACTGTGCACTGGATATCCAATTTTTTCCAATGATTGAATTTTTTGGTTGAACAATTTTTCTTGACACTAGAAGGAGAACCTTTGTCTAATTTATGTGGCTATATCTAATTATCATTACTGCTAATGTTGCCTTTTATATTGAAAATTTCATTTTTCAGCCAAAACCTTTGAATTTGAATTTTATTGATGCTTCCATCTATCCTTCTCTACTCACAAGGCCCAACATAGAGTGACATGTGTTTGGGATTTTCAATTTTTATAGTAGTTGGTATGAATTTTCAAAGCTAGAGTTGATTTTCTAGTTCATTTTCTTAATCCCCTTTGGCTGCAAAATTTACTTAGTTTTCAACATTAGTGGTGCAACCCTTCTAGAAACTACCAAACTTCTAGAAGTTAGTTTCCCCTCCATCTTTTCAAATTGAAAAAATTGGTAACTAGATAAAACTAATCTTGGTGAAAAAACACCAACTTTTAACTTTCATTTTTTAGAATTTCCCCCTTATCAACATTGGGTTGGTGTTGTGAGATTCCCATCATCTCATGCCCCTTCTTCCTTATCAACTTTGTTTTCAACCATTTTTGTTTTCTTTAAACATTTTTGAATTCCATTCACTAGAATTTACTTCTATTTTTTATCATTTATAGTCTTATTTTAAGCCATTCTCAACACCATAGCGATATCTTTCCAACAATTTACTAAGTTGCCCCTCACCTTCACTAGTGAAGGTCCTAGCTAACAAACCATAAGGGTATATGATAACAAAGACCATGCTATCATCATATGTAGGCAATATTTGAGGGTTATAAGGAAAAGTCCAAATTTTATAATCATAAATGAAGATCTATATAACTTCATTTTCACCAAAATATAGGATGGCATGTTGATTCCACATTTAGAAGCAGAAGCCAAAAGGAAGTTATCCACCATAATGGTAAGGAGTACATCCCTTACTCTTGTGATCAAATACCTCTATCTAATATCGACATGGGTATACTAGCCCAATTGATTAAAATCAAGGAAGAGGATGAAAAACATAGCTTCGAGGAGCAACTGGAAGAGGCAGATGAATTTAGGATAGAATTTAAGCCCAAAAACATCCTGAGGGGATTGTTCCAACAAGCAACCCACAAGGTCACCAAGCCTTTTCCTTATGCCTTTATTTTCTCCATGGTCATGGTGCTACTATCTTCCATAGCTAGTCCTACAGTGATCATAGCCACACATCAACCTCAATCAACATCATAACCAACTATCTATAATACATCTATGTCTTTTTCCACACAACCTCAATCTATGAAACCATCAACAATGGTTTTTACCATCACAAATCCATTAACTACTCATGTAGGGCTCATCATGGAACCCCAATAAACTTAGGGGTCATACATCCCATTTGTCCTATTTGTGCTTTAGGTATCAGCACAAACATCCTTCTCTTTTTTTGGCCCATAAGCGACAACCATAATGTAACTACTTCCTTCTACCATGCAACCCATAGTGAGGCCACAAGCCTCACAACAAATACTACAATATTATGTACAAATGCCACAACCAATAGGTCCACTATGGAACATGGATTAAGCATTCCAGATAATCTATGATGCAAAAAAGTAGTTGAAAAGGCTTAAAGCCTCTACCTCACAAACTATTAAGACTATGGATTTCTATCAAGATGATCCCATAAGTCCTATGGTCCCATCCTTAACACTTCCTCCTGGTGTCCCTATTCTCTACTTTATCAAATATAATAGATAAGGTGATCCTAATGCTCACCTTATTACCTTCCAATCTGAATGCTCACTCTTGTAGCCTTGGCCTCATATCATTATGAGGATTTTCCCTATGTCCTTGACTAGGAAAGCACTTTATTTGTATCACACCTTACTTAGGGGATCCATATCTTCTTTGGAGGACTTGTTTGCCTAGTTTGTGCATCACTTCAAGTATAACTTGAAGCCTGACACAACACTTAACTAAATCATGAAGGTCAAGTAGGAACCCCTAGAACCCATGTAGATATTCATCTAGTGGTGGAATGGACTACTCAACAAAATACTAGATCCCATTACTAAGGTCCATCTTTTAGCCATATTGAAGGGGGTAGTAAACAACTTTATCAAGTCCAAACTCTACTACCTTGATCCATAGTCGCTTAGCCAAGCATTCTCGCAACATAGAAGATGCTACAGAGGCCAGTCATGATCTAGCCTAAGTATCATACAAGAATTAACATGAACAAAAAGACAAAGAAAAGAGCAAAAAAGAAAAAAAAACATGACTGAAACACCACAAAATTCTGAGCTTAGTATGTTCCCAATAAGAATCAAGCTTAAGGGCCCATTGACAACTTCATGCAGAGTCAAACTCAACGACGAGCAATTCCCTGGGACCCACAGATGACTGCGGCGACATCTGGTATCAAACATGGCAACTTCGGAGATCAAGATACTTAGTTTTCACTAAGTATACATTCTCAGCGTATACGCCCAGTGTATATGCTCAAGTTTACATTCTTAGCGTATACACCCAGCGTATATGCCCAACATATACGCTCAAGTTCATATTTCCTAGCGTATACGCCCAACGTACACGCCTCACATGTATGCTCAGTAGGTACAACTGATGTATACGCCTAGCATGCAATCCCTGAATATGGCATGGAGACAACACTGCAGAGCAAGACTTGGTACGAGGCATCAACTCATGAACAGAGCAACCATCACCGTATACACCAGCATCCACAGCATATATGCCCAGCATCCACAACGTATATGCTCGCCTGATACAGCGTATACGCCCGCCTAATACAATGTATACGCCTAGCAAATGTAACATGTACACTTGTAAATTTTATCCTTTTGCACCTAGTCAACGCGCCACGTGTCACCCAACCCGAGTCTAACAACTAAACCTGTATAAAAACCGCAATTTTTCACTAGATCCACGTCGATTGGAAATTTTGAGCAAACCAGAGAGAAAAATAGAGAGATGCTAAGAACCAGAGTGGAGAACCTGATACGCTAAACTTCAACCTTGTACACTGAGCATATAGCCTCTACGCTGTGCTTACAGTTTGAACCAGCTTGCAGTCATCCCTCCATCCATTAGGGCTATTCGTCTGCCTTGTGTCAAAGCCACAACTGCGTTAGACCAATGCATTGTAACTCTCATTTTGAAATAGCATTGTTACATTTTCTTCCTAAAATCTGTTACAATTTTGCATTAATTGTTGCACATATATTGTTTACACTCTTTTACGTTTACACTCCCTTAGTTTATGCCTGTTACACCATTTACGCTATTTACATATAACCTAGCGTATAGCACCTCAGTGTATGTTTGGGAAAATCCTTGCCTGATCCACGTGTGGACCACTCAAGGTACTCTGCCTTCGGTAATTCCAACTTGCCCTCAAGCGAAGGTAGGGTCTTCTGTGCATGTCTGGATATCTCCAAGTCTTTGTTTCCTTCTAGTCGGAGACCGAAGATTTTGGACGGTATAGAAATTGGTGCTAGAAGGAGGTCCTCTGCATAAAACTTACTTTGCCTCAAAGCTCTTAGTGTCTACGCTGCTAAGTACACGCCGACCCTGCCTGCAAACTTCCTAGCGTCTACGCTGTTGAGCGTCTACGTTGTTGAGCTTATGCTGACTCCATCTGCAAAGTTTCAAGTGTCTATGCTGCATAGTATACGCTGTCAGCTATACGTTGACCCTGTACACACTCTACGCTGACTCTGTCTACGCTCTACACTGTAGACTCTTTCTATGCCATACGCTAATGCTACCATACACTAACGTTGCTATACGCTGATGCTGCTATACGATGACGTTGTCTACGCTGCTGTTCAGTTTACGCTGCACACTCTATGATGTAGACTACATCTACGCTACTTAGCATATACACTGCCACTATACGTTGTATACCTATATGCTGTCTATGTCGTCACTATACGCTGGTCGTTGAAGCCTATACGCTGAGACCTAGTCTATACACTATATGACACCAACGTAGGTTTACACCGCACTAAGTATACTAATTTCATATCCCTACACTGTGTCATATTCTCAACCATTCAACATGAACACCACAAACACCACCGCTACAACCACCCAGGTCACATACCTTGTAGGCACCACGACCATTTAATAGCCTGTGGTACAACCCACAATGGGACCCCATCAGTCTCTTAGATTGCAAGGGAGGAACCCATCGTCTAACATCATAACTCAAGACCAGTACAACTTCATATGCATGAAAATACAAGCTGGCCTAGCCGTGGACCAAGCCGAAATGGAAGTTAAAAGGCAATACGAACTTTTCTATAGGGGAGGAAAAGAGTTCATCCCTTCCTCGTATGACATCATCCCTCTTCCAGAGCCTTACTCTGAGCTCATTACACAACTCCTCCTACAAAGGAGCCAGTCGCTATATCAGCCTGTAGTAAATCCTCAACAGGAAGAGGAGGATGAGTTCACAGCCCAATCTGAACATGAAGATTCGTACCACACCCTTAGCCCACAAACTTATGTCAACCCGTTGATCCATTTAGGCATAGGGGAAATTATGTCCCTTCAACCCCTTAGATCCACCCAAGCACAAATACCTCCACCAGAAACATCCGCACTTTTTCATATTCCTCCTGCAAGCAACTTGCAACTCAATACACTCCCTCTTGCTATTCTCCCCGCTGCAACTGTAGGCCCATCCTCGTAAGTGAAACCCCCTCAAAATAACGTAGGAGCAACCTTCCCACCTCAAGTGATTAGGATGCCGCATGTGATACCGACTTCTATGTCTGCTCATTATATTCCCTAGATCCAAACTTATGGAGCTCCTTCTACCGTTGTAACCCAACAAGTTCAGGGGGTTCTTACAAAAAACATGACCATGCAATGGGTAGTGATTTATGCTCAACCATATCAACCCCCTCACTACAACATACCACCTCATACAATTCCATCAGCCAACATCCCTCAAGGACAACCACAACAATAGCAACCCCCTGCCTACAATATGCTACCCCTGATACCACCCGCTATACATATTCTACAAATACAACCTCCAACTACACAACTTTCAACCTTCCAACCCACTATCCAACAATCCAATCTATATGTTGTACCACATCCCCAACCTGCCATCTCACCTAGCTCCTAAGACTGGGATGATGCTAAAAAACTAATGCAGGAACTAACTGACGAGGTTAAACACCTCAAGACAGCCACCAACAGAGAGTTGAAGGTAGTGGACTTTTATCACAATGACCCCATTAGCTCTTCCATTCCGCCCCTAACCTTACCCAAGGGTGTATCATTGCCTACACTAACTAAATACAATGGGGAGAAAGACCCCAATGCTCACCTTATAACATTTAGACTAGAATGTGCATTACTCTAGGCATGGCCACATGCCATTTTCAGAGTGTTCCCTATGTCCCTCGTAGGGAGAGCACTTGATTGGTACCAGGCTTTGCCAAGAGATTCAATATTTTCTCTAGAGGACTTGTTACATCAATTCGTCACCAGGTTTAAATATAACTTGAAACCTGAAGTGACACTTGAAAGCCTTATACAGGTCAAACAAGCACCTCTGGAACCCATACAAAAATTCATCCAAAGATGGAGTGCTGCTCTCAATGAGCTCCATGAGCCAATCCCAGAGACGTATCTGTTGGCGATCGTTTAGGAAGCGACCTTCAACGAGTGTCCTCGAATAGGATTTAGGTGCCTGCTGGTCTCTGGCAACACCAAGGCCCAGATACCTTCAAATAAACTCAATAGTTAATGTGAGTATGTGTGTGTGTTATTGCGGCATGCGGTTGTGAGAAATGTAACGATTGCATTTTGTGTAAAATACAAATGACTTACTTTAAAGAGATTCAGCCAACTTTGCCAAGTACTATGAGTTGTTGAAAATTTCCTATTTTGTTCAACTACCTAGTCTACGTGGTCCTTATAATACCTACTTGTAACAAATAAAATTTTGCAAAAACATTTGAGCACAACTTCGCAATCTACCCCTAATTTTCCCCAGAGAAAGAGATAGTTCCACAAGAAAACTAGAAATAGAGCAAGATTCGATGGAAATAAGTAGAAAAGGAAAGAAAGTAGATTTGTGTAGACCTCAGATATTTAAACAAGGTAAAATGACACAAGTAAACACTTTGCAATAAAGCTATCCCAAATTCAATATCTACAAATTGTTCAAACTTCCAAGGCTCAAACAAGCAATTTCTTCAAGACAATCCTACTATGCTACCAAAAATTGTTGCATAAACTACCACGTACGAGACTTCATTTTAACTAGATAATAGATGTCAATTATTGCATTCAAATAGAACCTTTGAAAAACTTGATAATTTCTGATTGAAATACCATGGAAATTCACTTTAAAGATAAAAAGAAGCTATTCTGGTCCCATCAAAATACCTAAGATTTTTTCAACCCTCTCG